>JABCKH010000079.1:0-45471 GCA_018851285.1 Lyophyllum semitale | reverse complement strand
ACACGGCTGACGGATTAGGAAAGTGTCGCTTGTTTTTAAGTATTGACGCGACGCGACAAATCACGTGGAGGAATATTTTTGACGGTCCACGTTCATGTTCACATTCATCCGTTCACATACATAATTCTATAGCTGTTCAGTTGCGTTCACGTTGCCGTTCAGTTACGTCCATATAAATTTGTATGTCGTTCACTCAGTCGTTCACATCCCATCGTTCACGTTCGGATATTGCCGTTCGGAAATATTTGTGAACGTTTATTTTGCACTGTCTAAGTTCTGCCCTTCGGAATGAATTCTTGATTATGACGAAAGCTGGGTGAGTGCATCACTAGAGATTCTTCTTTTTGAAGTCAAATTCGTGCTCCTACATCCCCTCAACATCGGAAACAGAGAGCTCTTGCACCACTAACACCTTTCGTTAGGTTTTCATTGCATTTATTCATACTGCAGGCCTGCTTATGTGCTCTTCTGCCACAACGAGGCATGCAACATGGCCATAGATGATAGGTCGAAATTGAGGGAAGGACGGGGAGACCTGGTCGGCCCCAAAGGTATGTCATTGACATCCTCTGATTCCATTGCCACCCACTTAAAGTTGATGCCGCCTAACCACAGCATCTGTATCTTCTGTAAAGGCATCACGACTCTCTCTCGAGTCAGAGGCACGGAGAACAAGCAGATGCAAGGGCCGTGGTAGTTTGGTGGTAGTGGCACATCAAAAGACTCGATGGCAGGCGTCTAACCTCTCCTGTAGGCTGTACCCGGACTCGTGACATTTATATAAGTTGGCCATCTTTCAACGACTTTTTCCAGCTGGTCTGCCCGTACGAGCTGGTCTCGTCAACACCTCCTAAAGAAACGAATTTGATTTGCCTTCCATAACTATTAACATAAAATAATGTGAGTGTTGGAGATCCTGCAGTTCAACATCTCTGTTATCTTTTGGGCGTTCGTTATAGACATCTACTATGCGCTTTGCATCACTACTTGTCGGCACCTTGTTTGCGCTCAGCACTCTTGCCGCGCCTCTTCCAGTCGATAATGGAGCCGCGACAGAGGGCAAGCTCCAACCCACGATTATAAGCCACCAGCCGCACCCAGTGCCCGGGGCGCAGCTACACGCGCGAGCGGCTGTCAACAAAACGCTCGTTGTCCCCACCGTCCAACAGATGAAGGCGCATTTTAATGTCTCGCCGAACAAGGTCATGTTTTACTCCGGCCCGGGTGGGTACTTCGCCAAGGCGCGCGCGATGGGGGCGAGCATGGGAGGGTTGAAGATCCTTAAGGACTGGTGGAAGGACAAGAGATTCCCGGACCTGTACCATGCAAACCTCCCTGCGGCAGAGATGAAGAAATTCTGGGACAACGCGTCGGTGGCGCTTGCAGAGCTGTCGTCGGGTACGGTATATGTGCTGTTGCCGGCGAACACTGTGGGCACCAACTTCTTCCCTGGGACGGTATGGCAACGCCTCGAGTGGAATACGCTGCAGAAGAACAGTGCGGTGAAGAAGGTGGTGAAACTTAACCCGGACAACACTAAACACGAGGTCATTAAGGGCAAGTAGTGGTGGTATGTGCTTTTGCAGATGACTTTTTCGATGTAGCTGACTTCGACCTGTTGGTTGCCAGGCTCCTCGAGGACTCCCCCGCCGTTGTAGGGTACATCAACATCATTCAAAAAGAAGCCACGCAAGTCGAGATTTTAGACGTAAATTACATAACGTGCACAAAATGGGATCTCGAACGTCTATCACTATTCACAGGCGCCCTCTATCTGTCCGCACTACGTAATTTTAGACTCAACCCCGTGGAACTCGTTGAGCGGAACGAGAGTGTGGTGGGAAAGGACCACCATCGATCGCGACGTTGTTCGATAAGGGCGAGTAAGGAGAGCGGCTTGTACACGACAGTCAATAAGGTATGCTCTTTTGCTTCTCGCGTGTGATACATCACGTCTAATTTTGAAGGGTCTCAATTGGCCCCGTCAAAACCGCTGCAAAACCACATGCCGAGCATCTCTTATCTTGGTCGTATGGTAGTACGCAGAGCCGTTGCTCGTTCATTTTGGTTGCTCATACACGTCTACTTTGCAGAAGGGACGTTGGGGGGCGATGTGCTTCCGGCGATGTATTTGTTGAAGGTGACCAATAGTTAGTTTTTTTTGTTCTTGTCTCAATCAACACTGGGATTTTGAGGTATATTGTCTTGCTGCTTTATCGGGGTCATGTCCTGATGTATTGTTCTGTAAGTAAGGGTCTTTGCCCGTCGGCGGGGTGCATCGGACAAACGAAGAGACGGGACCGTGACGGCTTGCGAGAAAAGAGGTCGAGGTTGACCTGAACGAAGGCAACGAGCAGGAACTAAAGCGCGACATTGCCCTCCTCCTCCTCAGTGACGAGAGGATGCGGTGGGGGAGCGTACTTGGTGTTCCCCGGGGGTGGATATGGTGGAAAGCGTGGATTAGGCAGGACATCGATAGGCAAGGGTGAGTACTTTTTCGATGTGAAGTTGAGGTTGGATGCGAGACTAATGTTATTCCTCTTTCATTAAGTTCATTCGAGTTCCGACGTATGAAAACCAAGCGGAGGGGCCGATGGCAAGGAAACTTGAACCCTCACGTCCCACTGCTCCTAGACGACGATCGCTCAAGCCCCAGCCGCAGGTTGAGTGACTAAGTTAGAGACGAGTGCAAGCCTGCTATCGCTACGACCGCCCACTGACCTCGGCCACATTCCTCCCCCCAAACCTCGGGTCTTGTGAGGAGAATTGTGCGAGATAACGGAGTTTTAGTACAGCTAGAAATCATCTTGCGAGGTTCCTAAGGCTAGTATCGAAGAACTACGCGTGCCGCGACGCGTCGGGTCCCTGAATGGTGCGCGTATCACAATCGCGCGCTCCGCTGTTATACATCTCATCTTAGCATGTATAGGTGTCTGTTCGATGTACATGTGGTTGAACAGGCTTGGAATAGGAGTGGCACACTTCACTGTATGTAGGACGGCGGGCTATGAATCTCCAGCTTAATGAGCTCAGGACGTGTCGGTATCCTTGTAAAGTCGTCCTCCCTGTTACATGATTTCTTCTACCTAGGCACCGGAGTCTTGGTTAAAGTGAACTTCTAAATCGACGCGATAGCGAGTTTGCTATAGCCTGCTTTCGCGCACCTCAGCACTAGTGATTTACATTGACTGGAGGAGGAGGACGGGACGCGGTCCCACAGCTGGGAACAATCAGACGGAAAGTAGCACACAAGTTTCGTTTTTAAAGGGTAGATAAGTGATTTGTGAGCAGCTCCACAATCGCCGTTCGACCACGCTTCGACGCTGTCTGCAGTGCTGTGCCGTACTTTCCCTCTGCATTCACATTGGCACCTTGCCCCAGGAGCAGCTTCACGACCTCTGTGTGACCACACCTCGACGCCCACTGGAGTGCTGTGCCTTCTTCGCCCTCTGCATTCACGTTGGCACTGTGCTCCAGGAGTAGTTTCACAACCTCTGTGTGACCACGCCTCGATGCCCACTGGAGTGCTGTGCCTTCTTCTCCCTCTGCATTCACGTTGGCACCGTGCCCCAGGAGTAGCTTTACAATCTCTGTGAGACCACGCTTCGATGCCCACTGGAGTGCTGTGCCTTCTTCCCCCTCTGCATTCACGTTGGCACCTTGCCCCAGGAGTAGCCTCACGATCTCCTCATGACCACCCTCCAACGCCCTCTGGAGTGCTGTGCCTCCTTTCCCTCCTGCATTCACGTTCAAGGCGCCCTGCCCCAGGAGTAACTCCACGACCTCCTGGTGACCATGCATTGATGCCCTCTGAAGTGCGGTGCCGGACTTTCCCTCTACATTTACGTAGGCGCCTTGCTCCAGGAGTAGCTTCACGACCTCCTGCTGACCATACATCGACGCCCTCTGGAGTGCGGTGCCAGACTTTCCCTCTGCATTCACATTGGCACCTTTCCCCATGAGCAGCTTCACAGTCTCTGTGTGACCACACCTCGACGCCCACTGGAGTGCTGAGCCTTCGTTCGAGTCTGCATTGACGTTGGCACCTTGCCCCAGGAGTAGCCCCACGATCTCCGTGTGACCACACATCGATGCCATCTGGAGTGCGGACTTTCCCTCTGCGTTGACATTGGCACCTTGGCTCAGGAGCAGCTTCACAATCTCTATGTGACCACACCTCGACGCGCACAGGAGTGCTGTGCCTTCTTCTCCCTCTACATTAACATTGGCACCTTGCCCCAGGAGTAGCTCCACGATCTCTATGTGACCATACATTGACGCTGTCTGGAGTGCTGTGCCTCGTTTCCATTCTGCATTTACATCAGCTCTTTTCCTCAGGAGTAGCTTCACGATCTCCACGTGGCCACCCTGCGACGCCCTGTAGAGCGCTGTGCCGAACCTTCCCTCTGCATTTACATCGGCGCCTTGCCCCAGGAGTAGCTTCACGATTTCCTCGTGACCATCGTTCGACGCTAACTCGAGTGCAGTGCCGGACTTTCCCTCTGCATTCACATCGGCGCCTTGCTCCAGGAGCAGCTTCACGATCTCTTCGTGACCACCGTTCGAAGCTGCTGCGAGCACAGTGTCATAGCGTCCCCCCCATGCATTCACATCTGCCCCATTCTCTAGCAGGAGCTGTGAGACTTGCATTGAACCAGCTCGTGCAGCATAGTAAAGTGGTGTTGCAATGTCATCCAAGCTTCGGCGTAGACCTGGTTTCAGTTCGTTGAAAATAGATTCTCTCCAATCCAGGTCATAAATCCGAACCCAATTGATATAGGGAGCACTCCCAGGTTGTAAAAAGTTCAAAATCAATGTTGAGACTGGGGTGAGCTCAGAACTGCTGATGCTGTGGCAAGACGTCGTGTGGAAGAACCAGTGCTCTGCAGCATATAGAGCGAGTGGCAGGTCATCTCGGATTACGGCCTTGTTTAGCAAGTCAAACCTGTCAAATTGTAGAAGGTATGCCAAACAGATCTGAACGATGACTGCGTGAGAAGTGTCGTCGGCAATGCTGAAATATACAGCAGCATTCTGGATACGACCAGAACACAGATATTCTTTGACGGTGAAGTGGGCTAGTGTGACAAACCCTGTCCTCTCTATCAGCAAATATACCGATGTAATGTCATGTAAAGTTACCTTGTGATTGCGTGACAAGACTGGAACACCTCGCTAGGACGTCCCGTGGATCCCTGTATCGAAGCTGACATGTGTATTCCGGGCCATTTTTGGCCTCCAAGTCCACCGTGACAGTCTCGGAAATTTCCGCAAGGCTCAGTGGTCGTGCAGCGAAGGCCAGCCACTGAAGGAACCTCTTGGTGTCAGCCCAGTATTTCTTGTCGATCTTCAACAGTATTGCTTCATATGTCTCATCGAGACCTTCAGGCAGGTCGTCCAGCTGTTTCTCTAATTCTCCCAGGCTTGAGCATTTTTCCAGCTCTGTAAGCTGCAGCGTAACCCATCGGAACCTAAGATAAACCTAAGTAGCAATTTCGTGACAGAGTAAAACAACATACATTCCCTTTGCACCCTCTACCAATACCAATTTTATCCTCTTCTGCATCGCTTCATCCCATTTCTCCAATGGACAGCCCGGTCCTAGCCGCTGATCGAGATATGTCTCGATATCACGATTCTGCCCCTCCGCCATGTCCACAGAAAGCGGATCGAGAACTTGGAAAACGCTTACAATATCTTGTAGGGGCCGACTCGTTACAACAACACGTAGGCTTTCCACTTTCTGGGAAACAGTCCCCTTCAGCCATTTGAGTGTCTTTTCTCGTTCAACGCATTCGTCGAGAGCATCGATGACAATGTACATCTGACGTGGGCTAATATCCTCACAGATACGTTGAAGAGTGTCCTCGAGGCGGTCAACAGGGGGGTCCTGATAAACCTTGCCATACTGGTTGTACAAATCCACGAGCGCGAGGGGAGTTTCGCCGTCGCAGTGGGCGGAGAACTGCGAGATGAGCGACCGAATCAGGTTGTGATGAAGCTGAAGGTCCTTCCGGGCATCTCTTCCGTCGAAGAAAAAATATGTAACTGCAAAAGGTTCCTTTTTCTGGAGGTTGTCGATGATCGAAGAGCTGAGAGAAACACGTGTTAAGTGTTACATCTGATAGCTCAATGAAAACCACTACCTTAAAATCGTTTTACCTGATCCCGCTGTAAAGTGGTCAATGCTCGGTCAGAGTTCACGCAATTAATTGGAGGCTTACGAATTCCCTTTATCCAAAGAAGATCGGCCTTCTCCAGCCATTCGTGATATCGCGCATCGCCGAGAAACCAGGAGCCGGTGTTCTCTTGTCGTCGTTCGCGGGCTGCGTTGTAGTTCTTGGAGCTGCCAGGTGCGGCAAGCCATTCACGAATTTTCGTAGCTATCATACCTGATCAAGTTACTGGAGGAGATGACTAGAAATTGATTGTACCCAGCCGTTCGTCCTTCACCATTTTCAGATCACCCTGAATCTTCTTCACTTGGAGGTTCGCGTCAATATTTACTCTTCTGTCAAGTTTTTGCGCCAGATCGGCACAAGACTTTCGGCACTCCTCAATACGAGATTTCATACCGTCCAACAGCTGGGTGTTCAGAGCTCGGCCTTTTATTATGAGATGATCATCATGAACTCGGGCCAGATCTATGACTAGTGGCATTGGCTCACCTGCGAAAGAAGTTTTTGTATACTCGTGAATGAGCGACGCAGCCTCCAGTGATGCGCGGCCGATCCCTTCGATAACGTTGGTCGTGGATGATATCACGAGAAGATCTAGGAGCTCCTTAGCAACACAGAGCATCTCTCGCAGGCTGTCGGCTAGGTCTCGTATGCTGGTATCTTGTAGCCCTACCGCGTCCACGGCCTACAATCTATGTTCATGATTGTTGTATCACAGGTTTTGTTGATCACCTCACCTCGTATACACGGGACAGAACGGTCCAAGATACCTTGAGTGCGGGATGTGCCTGTCCGTCGCAAAGGAGACGTCACTAGGACGGCAAGTCGAAGGAAGAGGAACAACATACATGGCCAACGACATCCATAATAAGCTTCATCCACTGCAATGCTCTCCCCAATACTGGAGCACCGGCGACTAAGGTGTCGTTACCGTCAAGGCGGGAAACACGAGAGTCGATGTATTCCATGAATTTTACGACATCGTCGTTCTCGGCGAGGGATAGCTTTATCTTCATACAAGCTGAGATTGTGACGCCCTTTTTATCCTTCAGATCAAGAGTAGCATCTAGTAGTCAAATCAGCTCCCGATAATGACCCAACGGACCATGACGCACCGTTCTCGAGGAAGTCGACGACCTTTGCTGTGTGCAGCCCGACGAGACGGTCCAACATTCTGACACGGGTCCTGCTGCTCTGGTAAATCTCGATCTTCATCATCGACGACGGTTGGAACCAGCTGAATATCAATGGTAAAAATATCTCAAGGCAGAACGCAAACTCACAAAGAATTGTCTCTTGTCAGTTCCCATCTGAGCGCCGCTGAAGTGGGCTTCAAGCCTTTCAACTTAGCTTCATCATCCACACAAACCTGTACGAAGTGCGTATTTGACTTCTGTTTCCCAAGTTCGCCTAGTATCTCGATCGCTGTCGACTGGAATAAACCACCCCAGCAGTACCGAAATCAACAAATTGTTTTCTTACCCACTAATTGGCCACGAAGTAAAATTTTCTGCGGTTGCTTTTCGTCGGCCATGTCGTAGAAACGAAGATAATGGACCTCAGCTCCAAGTCTTTACCTCGTGTGTGGTGCGACTCGGAGAGTTAGATAATTCGCCGAATGAATCGGAAAGGTTATGACATTGGCAGTCCATATCAGTCGACAAGTCGGAAATGCGGTGAATGCATTGGTCGACCAATTGGAGCAGCAAGATTCTTGAGTAATGTGACAAAATTCAAGTATTCACCTCAAGATGACAGACGAGGTAGAAACACAGCTCACAACTAGACAAAGGCACCAACAACTAGATTAAGGAGCCCAGATGTAGAAGAAAGCAGCACTTGAGGCAACTGAAAGGTAGCGGGCCGATGCATGTCAGGCACTTTGCACCGATGATATGCTCCATCTGATAAGATCTCATAGTCCAGACGTACTATGCACCAAAGGATGCTAAATAACATAAGAGCTCTCGAGGATTCCGCTGCAGACTTTTACCTGACATGCCGTGTACAAATTTCTTCCGTAGAAGTGGCCTTATATAGCATTTCACCGCTTATCACTCCACCGATGTCCGACTTGTCTTTCACGCACTCACTCTCTGCACCCTTTCTCCATGCCAACTTGATTGAAGGCACCATTTGCTGAGCTCCCGATGCTAAAAAGACTGCGCTCAATGCGAGCATCGCGCGTGATAGTCCCGTCAACGCATGAGGTGGTGCGGGCATTGAATTCGTACGTATACGTACACCTTAGCCGAATTGACCGGCCAGCGCTTTTTCTCCCGCACACGACCTGCGACCAGCACACGACTTTAATTTGCTCTATGCCCAGGATATAATTTCCACGAAACACTCATGCTTTTCTCTAGAAAGACGATTCTGACCACAGGGCGGAAGCCGCTCTATGCTGCGTCGAGAGTCATCAACGCCTCGTCAGCTTCGGCCTCGTCTGTATTCGCAAAATGCTGGGTGCACAGCACGAGCAAAACCTCTGCGCTGATAAGAACTGTGCGCAGTCGTGCATACTCGACGAGGGCGGGCAATGAAGGTTCCAGCGGGGGCAACGCCAAGGGTGCAGCCACACTGCCATTTTACCGTGTGTGATAAATATACTGCGGAGCCGAGATTTTTGCTCTAATTCAATGCAGGCAAACTAATCAATGCATGGACGGAAACACCGACGAAATGGTACCCGCTGCCGCTGGCGGTCGGCGCGCTACTGCTGGTCGCCATGCAATACCGCAAAAAGGCAAAACGGGCAAGTAAAGAGGTCCATGTCGACGACGACGGCATGGAGGTCATCCGGCTCAAGGGGCCCTGGCAGGTGTGTGCCCCCTATCCCATACAAGAGCACTAACCCAACGCCGCCGCAGGTCCACGTAATTGGTGCACTCCCCCTTCGCAACATGTCACGGCTCTGGGGATATGTCAACTCACTCGAGCTTCCTGTTTGGTTCCGCCCGATCGGCCTCAGTCTCTACGCCTACGCCTTTGGCTGCAACCTCGATGAAATTGAGCCCTCAGACCTCACGGCATATCCATCCCTCGGCGCCTTCTTCTACCGCAAACTCAAATCCGGCGCACGGCCTGTCGAAAGCGCTGCCCTCGTCAGCCCCGCAGACGGCACCGTGCTCCACTTCGGCACAGTCCAAGACACACGCGTCGAGCAGGTCAAGGGTATCACATACTCGCTCGACGCCCTCCTCGGCGTAGAGCGCCCCGGCTCCCCGGCTGCCTCGGTCATCTCCGCGTTGAGGCGCGGCGACATGAGCGTCGTCGATGACCGGGAGTTCGCTAATGTTAACGGCATCGAGTACACCCTCGACCAGCTCCTCGGTGCCGCGACTCCGAGTAGCGGCAGCACCACGCCCATCACAGACGCCACATCCCCAGCGGATCCCGGCGCGCCCCCAAAGAAGTTTGGGGACCAGGTCGATGCGTCCGTCGAGCCGGAGCAGAGCGCGCAGGAGACGCTGGTGCATGATGCGTCTGTTGCACTCGAGGTGGATGTTAAAGGGCTGGTGGAATCCAAACGGAGGAGCGCATCTGGCAAAACTGTTAAGCCCGGCAACGCGCTGTTCTTCTCTGTCATATACCTTGCGCCGGGCGACTACCACCGGTTCCACAGCCCCACGGCATGGGTGGTCGAGAAGCGCCGGCACTTTGTCGGTTAGTTGTTCTATGTCCTCGGTGTGTGTGGAAAATGATTTATATCAATTACTTTTTACAGGCGAGCTGTACTCCGTCTCGCCTTACATGGCGAAGCGGCTCGAAAATCTTTTCGTCCTTAACGAGCGTGTGGCGCTCCTCGGAAGGTGGAAATACGGCTTCTTCAGCATGGTCCCCGTCGGAGCCACCAACGTCGGCAGCATCAAAATCAACTTCGATCAGGTGGGTCTTTTCCTTCCTTCCTCCGCCTCCCTCCTCTCTATCATGCACTGATCCACCCTCCATTCACCCAGGCCCTCCGTACGAACGTCCGCGGGCGCCCGCCGCCCCCCGGGACGTACTCCGAAGCGGTCTACTCCGCGGCCTCAACGCTCCTCAACGGCCAGCCGCTGACCCCGGCGGAGGAGATGGGCGGCTTCTGCCTCGGGAGCACGATCGTGCTCGTCTTCGAGGCGCCTGCTGACTTCGAGTTTGCGGTGCAGGCTGGGCAGAAGGTTCAGGTCGGTCAGCGACTTGGGGACGTCCCGAAGAAGATCAAGGCGGATTAGGAGAGGCGGGGTGTGGAGCCTCTATCCTCCCCTCTGTCTGTTGGAGTTCGCTACGCCTGCATAGCTCGATCTTCCAACATGGACCGGACCGTTCCCTGCTCGGCTTCGGACCTAATGAAGTGTTGCGTGCGCCGCGCATGCTAATCCCCCTCCCCCCGGTCGATGTTCATTGAATCATTCTGCCGCGACTGAATAGATCACCTTCCCTCCATTTTTATCGTCAAATTCTCGCTTTGTAGGAATAGAGCACTGCATTGGCATCTACCACACGCATATAGTTTTCTGTCTAATAGCAATTGCATGGGTTCCGATGTTTGAACGGCGCCTGACGCCTCGAGAAATTGAGGACATACATGGTTTTGATATTTGGTTTACGGCCTTGACTCTCGGTCAGCGGCTCAGAGCGCCATCCTGCGCGTTCCATTGTCCACGTACACCCACAAACACGTATCTCGAAGACTCCTAGCATGTATGTGGTTCATACATACGAATTAAGTTACTTAAGGAAAGAAAAGGGTGCAATTATCTTGCGCAAACGCAAAGCGTAGTACACATATCTGATTCTGATATAAGAAAAGGAAGGTATGCAGGGAAAAAGGGAAAAAAGGGGGGGATGGGATGCTGCGACAGTCTGTGAATGACTCTCCGAGTCGTGTGTATGTATAAGGCGAATATGCACACCCCACCTCAATACCGGCCCTCATTCGGCGGATATCCTCTATATCCAGTCTTCTGTGCCTGCGGGTTGTACATCTGCTGCCCACTGTAGCCGCCGACGAGGGACGCGGGCGCGCCGCCGTGGTAATTGCTCGCGGTATCTTCTTCGGGGTAGTCGCTCGCGCCGGTGCCTGCAAGTAGTGGGTCCTTGACTTCCCACACTGCGGCTTTGGAGCCGACGGAGAACTCCAAATCTTCTTTCTGTAGGAGAGTTCAGATAACATATGTGGCAAGAAATGAAAAATGTAACGCACGGTGATACTGTCCCAGTACTTGTAGACCATCATCACGCTGAGGAGCATGCAGAGGGTGAAGAAGAAGAGGCCGTCGATGTAATGCTTGATGGCGTCGCAGATGGTGACGCTGAAGGCTAAGAGGAGGACCTGTGCGATGGCGAAGAAGGCAGTGCCGAAGATAATGTCGCCGATAGGCCAGCGGTCTTCGAGGGTCTGGAAAACGAGGACGAGTTGGGAGATGATGTAGACGACGGTGCAGATGAGCGGCCAGAGGATATACATGATCCAGAGGGCGATGGGCTTGGAGTAGGAGAAGCCGGCGATTTGCTTGAATGTGGCGATGGAGATGAAGAATTCGAGGCCGAAGACTACGAGACATGATATTCGGAGGAACTGGGGGGAGGGTTAGCTGAGGGAAAGGAGTGGGGTGATCGGACGCACCCAGAGGGACAGCGGTGTGCCGTCTTCTGCGAACTGGAAACCGATGAAGCCATTGACGAGGAGGCAGGTGTACGCGGCGGCTACAAGACCTGCGTACACCGCTGTAAACCACTAAAAAGAGCGTAAATAACTCTGTAGGCAAAGCAACGAATGGGTTGACGCTCACGGGATATGTGACGTTAGCGGTGGGTATAATACCAGAATCGAGGAACATGGCAAGCAACTCTATCAATGCGTATAGCCAGAAGAATGTGACGATCTCTTTTCGGCCTGTACAATTTGATTAGTTCAGTCTGACTGCGGACATTCGTCTGAGGGGCATGGTGCTTACCGACAGCGGTGTATTTGCTGCGTATGTGGTATATCATAATGGCTGTCATTATTATTGCGACGATATGCACGAAACATGTTGCTAGAAAGACGAACGGACATGAGTTATGGGTTGTTGCTTCCGTGGCTCTAAACTGGCACTTGATTTCAAACTCACAGGGTTGAAATATCAATGTCCCTCCTATGTCAACATTCCTGCTATAGCAAGTGGGCTCGATGCCCTGATCGGTCCCTACTAGAGGACATATTACCAGCGCTGCGGTCTCGCAAATGGTGTTGAAGGATCCAAATTGTACCCCCATGCTTCCGGTCGCTTTTTCGTCGTCAACCCGTTAAGATAGTGAAAATGGGGTCTTCCTGTGGGGGCGAACAGCCCAGAGGTAAGGCCAGATATTGGCAAGGGGAAGGGAGTGATGGTGGTGGTTCACAGCAAGGCCACGGATTTCGTTACGTAAGCAGGTAACGGGGATTTTCGTCGCCAAGGTCCAAGGTGTTGTTTTTCTTGACGCTCGACCATCGCTATCGTCGAGTGGAAAATGCTGGAGGCTGCTATTTGTATGCTTTCGATATTATGTTGCTCATATAGACTGACCTAGGCCAAAACAAATCTCCCGCGAATTTGTTGAGATTCCCATGTGGTCGAACGGCCATCCCTTTCCGAATCATTTCACGATGAAACTCCCGAGGTCATCCTATTCGCGTCGACATTACTATCGACCCCGTTACACGCGTCCTAGCGTACTAGAAAGTCGCAAATAGTATTACCCGTGCTGACTACAAAGTACGCTAACATTCACAAGCACTTTCCTGAGGACACCTTGAAGACACCGCTGGTGGCACTTCCAATTTCAAAAACTATTGACTAGTAATGGTCAAACGACTTCGGAAGCCACTGGACTACTACACAAGGGTTTAGGATGTTTTATGCCGGAGGATCTTCCTTTTACGGACACAGTAGGTTCGATCCTGGAACCTCACGACCGCACATGTACACTCAACGTCTTACGTCCAGTTACTACACCCGTTCAGAACTCTTGCGGGAGGCGCACTACCGACAAGAACGTCGAACATGAAGGGTTCGGTGCGCCTTAAGGTAATCAACTGTTAGATTTACGCAGATCGTAAAGGAGACAGTTTCTTTGAATATTATACTAATCTACGCTGTTGGTATAGAAATCCCCCAGCGCTAACGTAAATATTACCAAACTTTTTTGCCCTAACCTTACCTATATTGACGCCACTCACCAGATGTAAACGAGCTCTATCGTTATCATCCAGTTCCAAACGTTGCCCAAACGCCACGCCAGATATGATCTGTCGCTGTAGAGATTTATCTGCGTACGTTATCACATAAGATCCTTTACTTAGAGCCTACATTGACAACCAGCTTACCTTCTTCCGTACTCGGATAATCTTCTTCAGACAGTGCTTCTCCGCTCCGCGCCTATACTGTCAACCAAATTTCAGCTGCAATCTTTGCAATCCAGCGACGCTGTATGACGTGGCCAACTCAGTTTTCTCTGCTCCGGTTGCTCACATACTACTTAGACTCGAGAGACGATCTGTCTAACCGAAGTTCCATGATGTTGATGTCAGAGATGCGTCAACGCCGAATGGCCTTGCTTCCTTTCACCCACATTGATGTCGGTCATTTCTTCATCATGCAGGGTCCGCTCGAGTCCTTGGATTTTTTTTTTACTCCGCGCAGACCAGTTCGAAATAAGACGGTTTGTGACATCGCCGCTATGTCAGCTGAGCGGTCAGGCCTACAAGCTTCAGGAATTTTGATGCTCCAGGGTGTTTCCAGACCCTGATCACGCTCTCGACGGCGATGACCCGACTAATCTATAGTAAGCTTTCGTATCGTGTGGCTCTGGCGACTAGAGAAGTTCTGGAGGACCATGCTCTCTGTATTACTTTTGCGGCGTCGCTTACGCTCACTCCAAGATTCTTGGGCTACAGTCATGCCTTCTGCATCTCCGAGTGAGGATCTTCTCCCAAATTTCCTTCCGAACATCACTTGCCTCGGAGCACCTCCTCCACATTTCCCTACCACAGTTCCCTACTAATCAGCGCCCAAACTCGGGCAGCTAGTGTGTTACTGTTATGAGCCTCATGCTACAATGACCGCCACATCTCTGGGGTGCAGAACACGTGCGGGTGATAGCTCTGACATATTAGGCCGCCCAAACTCTCTGGCTTGAAATTCATCTGTTACGATACCAGATGGGATACAAATACGGGTAAGTTGTTGCATGAGACGCTTCTCTTTTCAGCGGAACTAAGCTAAGACTAAGCTAACTATTTCCCCAGAACAGACGCCGAGCTCCGCTCAGAACTTTTCCTTGGTTGTTCGCGTTTCGGATGAAGACCCCCGATGGCACGACAACAAAAAGGATATTCTCCTGCTGAGAACCCCGTGCTCTGCGCATCGGCCTGACCAGGCTATAATCGTGAACGTTTGAGGCTTGTCATATCGTACTCGATCCCCAGCGAATCGGAGCATCTCCGAACAACGTCTGTTTTTGCCTTCTTCTCCGCTCCGCTATGTCAACATACCTTGGGGAATAACCCGAGGCAGAATGTCACCGCAGGGTTCATGGTCACCTGATATTTCGGACTCCTGCGATTGTGCCGCCAACTCAGCAGATACGTCAAGAGCACTCGCTGCCATAACGTCCGATGCGGACGCTCCTACCTGATTCCTCCAATTTCGGTTGGGGGAGCCTTTCCCATATACCTGCCTGTCGTAGCACCACCGAGTACGTCACTCAGTCCAGGGGCACGCATTTCCAACGAGGGTCGCCTTTACTCATGAACACGTATGATGAACTATCATATACACACTGATAGTCAATAGTACGCAGACTTCGTTAGAAGGAGATAGGGACGCCCCTTCGATACTGAGGCCGTACTAGGGCAAGACAAGTGCGCTTTAGTACTTTACGTTATACATGTATCAAGTTGAATTGTCCAGCATATGCAGGGAATTGATCCACCGGCCTACCCCAGCCGTATTGATCATAGATCTTGAGACGCATGTAAGTATTATGATGTTACACAGTCAAGTCTTGACACAGGCTTAGGAAACTCATCATGATGTGGATGATGGTGCCACAAACTTGCAGCATATGGACAATAAAGTGATGTCAATTCGATGACCTGCGCCCACTGCCCCGCTGCGGACCTTCGAATGCCTTTTGTTCACAACCCACGCTCCAAGCAATCACGTCAGTGGAAAATGGTGCGTCAGGGAAGAGGAGCGAGGAGCACGCACGATGTGAAAGATTCATGGCCATCTTGACTTTGGGGTTAAACTTACTACCAATGGTGTGGTAGAATGGAAGAGGCGTAAGTTACTATTAGCCTGAACGCCAATCATGATCAGTTCCCGTCAGGTTCATGAATAAAAACATGCGTGCAGGAACCTTACATACTTATTTACTGAGTCTTTACATCGCAACGGACATCGCAACGGCTGTCCGAGCCTTGAGCAATGTAAATCCATCTGAAGCTCGGCGTTGCGAATACACACAGGCTGACAGCGGTCCTTCATTCGCCGGAGTCTGATGCCTTGGATACCCAGCTAGAGCATGTATTTCGCGGAGGTAACTTCAACAGTAGATGATTGATCATCGTTCATGAATAGTGCCGTCATCCATAGAAACACGCGTGAACCCGCCGCCAAACGGTTCAAGCACGGAAAACCTCCTCCGCATCCTAGGTCGCCGTTCAAACACCCATGTGCAGAGTTCCATGTCCAGATGGGCCTTAAAAGCATGTCGCCGCCTCTCCAAAATAATCAGCAACCGAGTTGTGGCATGGAGACTCATGATTGACAGCCAGCAAAATAGGCGAGCCAAGTAACCACGGAGGAGCCAACGTAACAAAACCATTCTATCTAGATGTGCCAAGAGAGCGCTGAAGTCACGATTCTATTGTTTCGGTATGCAAAACCTGTCTTGATGAGTTGTCAAATTGGACCTTCCGAGTCGGAGTTATTATCGTTACCGAATGCCCTGGTATGATCCGGGTTAAATTCCAATACAGACAGAGACATATACACTTAGGTATACGTACTGACCAGGATCACGAGAATGGTACCTCAACAAGCATACATATTGACCGGAGTGTGACGATTCTTCACGAACCACAAGCCCATTAATCTGTGGGTCGTCACCTCCCTGTGCTTGCCCTGTCAAACTGGAATATGCCATCCGGGTCGGAAGGAGAAGCACTATGATGGCGGGTGAATGAGGACCTGAGGTGAATGCGAAGCAACGAATGGGGCACGGGTAACCTTGACAAAACAGCCTAAAACAGCGCATGTGCGTCGGGTGTTTGTGCGGTGTTTACTGGCGACCGCCGCAGCAAATACGATTGCCAGATCAAACAACCATTTTGGGATGGCTTGGGCGAGATAGATGATCAAGTACTATGTTTTTTTTTTACATAACATACACAGCATCATAGCGCCGCTGGTACAGCGTTGAGGAAGCCTCATGAGCATAATATCTTCATCATACTTCGATCTCGAGGTCCGTCTCGACAGAAATGGTGTATAACATAACACGCTGTTGGCCGCGAGGCGTCCACAACAAGTCAGTTCCCAAGTATCCTCGAGGCGTGGTTCTTGAATCTTGTCGCACGAAGAAGGCAAAGAGGGTCCCCCCTGGACCTTGTGCCTCGATACAATTACTAATACAACTGAAAGGCCCAGAAAGGCCAAAATGTCGGACGGAGCCATCCGGATCAAGTGCTCATGATCACTCCGCCAGCAACTTCAAGCAGAGCGGATACGTTGACCTATGCTTTTCTTGGTATCTTCTGATAGGACGAATCACAGGGGTTATTTAAAACATACGAGGGGACATATGTTCCTCGCCTAGAGTGGATACGCCTCTCAAGATTTTTAGGGTTGGCATAAGGTTGGCACACTAGGACGGCGCCTACGAAATGACCTTATTGCTTAAAGGCTGTCCCTGTTCAATGCTAACCAATTCTGTACTTGTGATACTCCTGAAAATCCACGGCAATTTGTCGTGGATGAATGGATCATTCGTTGTGTAGGCTCTTAGAAGTACTAAAATACAGCCAAAGCCCTCAAACCTCAAGTGAGTCGTGACTCCGTTGAAGGTGTCAAGTGATTAGAACGAAATAATGAGAAGATCTGTCGATTAATGGATTGTCCAGCTGTTGACCACCGACGAGGGATCCTAAAACTTCTTCTGCTCGGCCGAAACATATGCTCCAAGCACCATATCTCACCTTGCCTCATATGTCGATGCATCATGCGGACATCTAGACATCCGCTAAGACTGACGCGCTACTGCGCGACTGCTGATGCCTTCATTGCCCTTCTGCAATCTTCCAGATTCTAATCCATACGTACCTGTTGGTTAATCGTGGTTCCCTCGAACTCTCGAAGCCCTAATAATAATACAATACTTACATCAGCATCTTGCTCATAACTGAACGATGGGGATTGGATGGGGAGCTCAAATCTGTTCTTGATGCGCGATTCTTGCTTGGTCGGGCTAACGGATAGCCGCCGGCCAGTCCAGATCTGAAGGAGCAAATGCGGCTTGACATGGAGATGCTGCGATATCAAGCATTCTTTTGGCTTGGACTTGGCTTGGACAGGCATAAACCGAGCCTGAGTACTGAGTATTTAAACAGCCCTGGTGGACACTTCGCCGAGTAAAGAGTGCGATGCAGACTTTCGTTTGGACGGAGCCTTCTTCGGTTGTGCGCCACCGCCGTTTGCTAATTTTTCCAACAATTTTCTTTTAGGGTTGTTTAGAGTACTTGGCATTTTGGCAAAGAAGTTAGATACGTAATACAAACGCGACCGCCATCAATTGCAACGGGGCAGGGGCAGATTTATCAGATTTGCGTAAGATTACTTAGGTCAGAACTGGCCAGATTCGGTAGATCTTGCAGGCTGAGGTAATCAGAAAAATGATAATTGAACAATTTTCTCGACTTTGATTGAAACTCCGTGGGCCTGGCTGGCGGTGGCGGTGAAAGCTGTTCTGAATATGGATGATATCACGTCTGGCTTCAGGAATTTGTCTCAGCAACACCTGGAAGCATCCACACCCAGACATACGTTCAAATCTGTTCCATTCTACAAACTCCACTTCGGGCACTGTCGAAGCGGGTGCCAACACGGCATCTACCGTCCGTCGAAGGTTCAACGCCTTGTGATTGCATACTGCCGCAGTTGACCCTGTCCACATACGAAATTGATGCTTCTCGGGTCACCGTTCTATCATCTTACTAGGGCGGATTTTCGTCTGGGGAATTTGCTCCAAATGAGTCTCAGGCCTCTATCAACGATGCCGTACGCAGACTTGGCCCCGAGCTGAATTCGGCTTTTGGAGCTGACTAGGAATCTGCGTGGACCTCATCCGCGTTATCGATATCGCTGTATAGGGACGCAATGGAACCTGATGTGAAACTTTGCCCGTGGCGTATACTTGATGCAGAGGTGACGTTGGACCGAGACTGGCGGGTCTGGCTATATCGGAGGCTTTCTGGCGTTGAGCGGTATCAGAGGACTAGATCAATGTGCAGAATTCAGGTAAGCGCATACAATCCGATCCCTTTTTGCTCGATTTAAGAGGTGATGTAGATTTGACAGCATTGTAACGGAAAGTGGGTCATGTTTACTCCTTGCTAAATCAATAGTTTCGTTCTTGGATCACGGGCGTCATGGAGGACTCATCCCTGCGTATGAGAACGTCATAAACTGGGGATCTGCGGCGAAAAGCCATCCAGATAGACGTAGATTGAGTTGTGAGTGAGATGAACAAAGGGTAAAGGTGTTGAACAATCTAATGGATGCTACTATTAGGTTACATCGAAGTGCTGTGCTATAGGAAATTTGTGAGACTGCATAGCGTCTCGCAGCTGCGGGCTAGATATGGCCCGAAAGGGGCAACTCCGCCGCTTCATCGCCTCGGACAACGAGCTAGACGGCAGTCTCAGACTTTGGCAGAGATTACAAGCGGGTAGGGAAAGCGCATGATATCGACAACTATCATACGGATCCTCAATCAGGCATCCGGTCAAGAGACACATGCGGGTGAAACGCCACAAACCTATTGGAGTGGAAAGGATTGAGTGAGGGAGGCACGGCACATGGGACCCAATTACAAGCACAAGAGAAGGACGGCTTCTGACGGTTTTCGGAGGTGCGCGTTAAAACGTTAAGGAATGGCAACGACGTGCCATAGTTGGAGATCAGTTGAAGCGAAAGGAAGGATTGAAAAGGCAGCGACACAGAAGGGCGTCACTCAAGTGAAATTGGACTGCAATGGAGGGAACAGAGAACTCACGTGCGGGTTAAGACTTAGCTTTGCCAAAAGGAGCGGCGGATAAGGGTAAGGCTATGGGGAGTCCCAGGGGAATCCCATCAGCCGAGGGTGCCGAGAGCCTAATTAGGTAGATCTAATGATTTTTGCAAAAGCGAAAAAAAAAGAATTGAGGATCTGCAAAAAGATGGATTCTTTGGTTGTACCCTTGTTCCAACCCTTTGACCATCGCGGCTCATCGACGGTATCCCCTATTTGTCTCTAACCGGAAATGCAGCCACGTCCACAAATTTACTCCTCCTCCGAGCCCGTACAAACGCGTTCCGTTTTAAATATGCCCGCCCAAATCTTCCTTTACTTTCATTATCTTTCGGGCCTTTCACGATGACCTTTTATACTCCTCCCTCCCTGCCGCGGACACCCTCCGTCTACACCATGAACGCTACTCTACCCTCCCTCCCTACTGAACTCCTTTCATGGTCATTATGGCACCAGGACGCGAAGCACACAGCCCACACACCTGCCCCGCTCACTCCGCCAATGACCTCCACCTTCCAGTCGAGACGGAGACACCAGCCACAGCCCAAGGTCCAGATGTCGCTGCCGCCAATAGCACATCTCGAAAGGCAGCTCGCAGCGAGGGCGCCTTGTGAGTCACTTGTCTTTCATCCGTTCAATACATGTCTTACACTGCGACAATAGTGACACCGCCAGAAGATGTGCTTCCAACAAAGCAATCTTCTCCACCACCTTCACGTCTTCCACCCATTATCCAGCCTGCCCCACAAGAGTTCTCTCAACCAAAGAACGATGTGCCGTACATGGACTGGCTAGACCTTTCGCGGACGCGTCCTACCCACTTTATTGCTGAAAAGACTTGCGAAATGATTTGCTACCTCTGGTTTGCGACATCCTCGCCTGAACAATCTTATCCTACTCCTAATAGTTCGCCACCCTTTTCGCAACGCCCTAATCCTTCGACGACGACCCTCCAACTTTTGGCGACGCCTACCTTTGTACAGTTCACGCAAAAGCTTCTAGAGACAACACAAGTGTCTCAGTCGGTCATTGTGCTTTCACTACATTACATCTACCGTCTAAAAGACCGTAATCGCTTTACACCCGCACAACCTGGAAGTGAATTCCGGATAGCCGTGGCTGGGTTAATGATGGCTAACAAATTTCTTGACGAGTGAGTCCATTTTTTTCATGTCGACGCGTGAACTTATGAGTGCCACAGTAATACATATACCAACAAAACGTGGTCAGAGGTCTCTGGTATCGACCTTGTGGAGATTAACAGGATGGAGCGCGAGTTCTTGATGGGCGTGGACTTTAACCTTTACGTGGACAAGTCGACATATGGGTCCTGGCTGAACCTGTTGAAAGGATTGGTCATGGCGAAGGAGCGGGACAGCCGCCACTTCCGGAAGTCCCGCAGCCTTGTGCGCTCCTCGAAGCTCACCCACCCTCACGCATCGTCGGGTCCCGCGTCCCGAACTTACACGTCGTCAAATTATCGTGCTCACACACATCGCGCGCGTTCGACGTCTCCAAATCAGACCCGCCGAAATGCGACATATGCGGCTTTCTCCCACGGCCCCTCGGGAGTTCCCGAGCCTGCTTCCCCAACACCAAGACCTGGTTCGAAGCGTTCAGCAGCTGCAGCGTTTTCACCTACGACTGCTACCTTTTCACAGATCCCGAACAAGCGGCCTGTTTCCATTTCCCTGCAGATCCCAGAGTTCGCATCCAATAACAACGGACCTCATTCACACTCCCCGCTCGAGAGCCTGCAGTCCTTTGCGACGATGTCCCTCGCCTCGCCCCATTCGCGACAGCTTGCGCCGCCAGTCCAGCAAACATCACACTGGACCTCAGGGTCACGACAGGTGCCAGAAACCCTCATCTCCCCATATCCCTTGAATGAGGAGCGGCGAACCTCTGTGCCTCAGGTACGATGCCCGCTGTCTTACTGATGACCGTTCTGACATTGTCCCCCAGAATCTGTACTTTTACACCCTCGCTTGTTCACCGATGGACAGGGAGGATGAGAACCGATCACGCAAGGCCAAGCTCCGTTACCACCAGCCGCCGCCACCCTCTGCCGCGCCGTATTATCATCTCCAGCTCCCTGTCCCGGTGGTGCAGTCCGCGTCCACGAGTCCCCACGATTCCCACATGCACGTCACGTCCCATACCCTTCCCCACTTCCACACGCAATGGACCAGGCCGCCTAATACGTCCCTACCTTCGTTTGAGCCTTCGACTACTTCGGCTTCGGCGCCGCGTTACCACTCGCAGAAGGTCTTCACCGAGAGCCCTGTCCCTTCGGCACCATTTGCCAACGCGGGGCCACCAGGCGTGCAATTCTACCCTACTCCTGTTCAGAATCCTTCAGTTTATCCACCTAATTGGTCTAGAGGACACCGCTTTTAACGGACGCGTCCCCCTTTACTTTACTTATCATTATTCAAACCACCACGACAC
The DNA here is from genome assembly GCA_018851285.1 of Lyophyllum semitale. NCBI lineage: Eukaryota > Fungi > Basidiomycota > Agaricomycetes > Agaricales > Lyophyllaceae > Lyophyllum > Lyophyllum semitale. The sequence goes on along the minus strand of JABCKH010000079.1, from coordinate 23,545 downwards.
GCCTCGTACACCTGTTCTATGTTTACGATTCACGAGCAGCATTCTTTTTCTTCTCATTCATCGCAGCACTTGGCATTCCATCCAATACAATCATCCCAATTAGCATTATCATTTCTCAAGCCGGGACAGCATTTTCCTTACACATTGTTTCGCTCAATTGTAGTTGTTTCCCGTCGCACATTACACTTTCCCAACTTACACTCATACTCACACGCATGCATGCGTTTGCATAACACGGTTTTCCCCCCTCACTACTACTCGATCGTAACTGATACATACTGCACCCGAGTAATCATCAGAACTGGTCTGTCACGGTTTACCCTTGGGTCGTCTGGCATCGCCATCATCATGATCATGAAGTATAAGCAGCCTTGCGCTAATTTTTTTCGAGTTCTTTGTCTATCCTGAGCAGTCTTCGTAGGGCATGGACCTGTCATGGCTAAATTTGTACAATCACAAAATCCTGATCTGCTAAGGCAATCGCGATGCGATTCGAAACTAACACAAGCGACGGTGTCTCCGTCCCCCTTCAGGGCGATTACTTTGCAATACCGTGAACCACGAGGTTCGCTTGCAACCTAAGGTCAAGTGCGACGTGTGGGGACGGTAATGGGGTTTTGGGGCGACCAGCTTTGTAAATTTGTTTATACCGCCCAGTACGGGCTTTTCGCACTTTGCGTGGCGCCTCAGCCAGGTTCAGCGTGCCCCAGATGCTCTGATCACTAAGGCTGATTATCTTAATTGCGATGGGGAGCGGACTACGTCAAGGGCCCCAGAGTTGTTTCCAAGTGTTTAGCCTGGCTGTCTAGATGGATAAACTAAAATCAAGTGATCTTAGCGATTTGAGCAAACCTGCAACTATCATGCCTAAAGGGGCAGCACCGCGGCTCTGTGCCCATCGCCAAATTTCAATCAAATAACACACGCTGGGGCTAACTCTCTTTCTTTCTTTGTTCGTTTGCACACTGGCGTATGAATGGATGGCTCCGGATGGGAAGACGGTGGCGCCATAGAGGAAGCGTCAGGGCTGGAACAAAGGTCGATATCAATATATAGCACCTATGGATCGTGTACCCCATCAGCCTCATCGTCCGGAACGGCGCGCACACGACACAAGGGCTACCCCGGGAATCGCTAGGGATCGCTCCATAACATGGCATACTACGCACGAGCCAAAGGGGCTGGCGATCAGGAGAGTTGCCTGCGAGTATTGTGCGATTGTGGGCCGTCGGGGTTCACCGCAGCAGCGCCATGCGAATTAACCTCACCAGGCATCATTCTAAAATATACGTATCAAATATGAAATACACACATATCTAGTTCCGTAGCCTGCTCAGGACGGGCGTGTGATAATGGGGACAGGGCCCTGGAGCGGGAAAAAAAGAGTATGCACAGTTGGAATAGGAAAGGACAACTTTCTCCGGAGCCGACGCTGTCGTACACACTTCGGAAGGGGAGCACATGCACACGTCAAGGGGCCGTGGCGTATGTGGAAATTAGCATTATAAGAAATGTTGTTATTTGATATCGAATTGCTAGGCACTTGTCGACTGGGGATTGCCGGTGTTGGATGGGCCGGAGCCCCGACTTGCTTCCTCGGCGGCACGGTGCAGCTTAGCAATGTGTGTTTCGGTGAACGCCTGGAGAGGATGGCAGAAGGTCGGCAGGTCAGCGGGGCTGATGGTGGTGTTATGCATAAGAATCGAGGGTGAATACGAACCTGGGTGAATAGATAGCCGGCCAGGACGGCAGTGACTGGGAGATGAGCATTGCGATGGAGTAATGGCGGGTTGTGTTGCCGGTCAGTCCAATTTGCAAAAGGAAATTATGAGGTCCTATTGCTTACGAGTGCCACAAACGATGGTTTTGTTCCTGTTGAAACCCATAAGCCTTTGACCTAGAATGGCTGATGGAAAAAAAAGAAAAACTTGATTGTAAGTAGTTACAGCCTATCTCGATTATAACATTACGCTCACCTGATACCAGCCCGGATGAAAGGCCAGCGAATAGACCATCCTGTCTGGCTTCCTGTGGCGATGTGAGCGATCTTGATACATGAGTTACTGGCCCAGGGGCGAGAGGAACTTGCCTGCACCGCTAGCAATACGGCATCAGGTGGAACTGAATATATGGAAGCTGAGTTGTCCTTGTCCATATTTTGATGTGAACGGCGAAGTTCAAAATCATGGTGGAAATTGGACGCGTTTACGCAACACAGCATCACGTGAGGCAACGCGTGAGGTCACGGTGTGACGTTTCCCACCACCTCCGGCGCGTATGACCATTTTACCACTACTGGTTACTCCAGGCCCAGGTCATTAATATGTCGGAGAGCAAGAGAAAGCCTGCCCGCAGCCTACAGCAGATACACGATGAAATCAAGGGTACGAAAGGGTTCCCCTCATTTCATCCGCTAAATCAAGTATTTGTTGTTCATCTAGAAATTCTCTCGACAACAAAGTCGCGGCTGGACGATCCAAAACATCTGATGCGGCCATCTCTGACGGATGATCTCCATCGGGTCTCTTCTTTGGCAGAGTCTTTCTCAGAACAGCGCCCGAAATCGTCCAACAAGAGTTGGAGCCATCTCGTTGACAGCTTGGACCAGGAAGGTCAGCTTACAATCCCCTTCCCTGTGACTTGTCATAGAACAAACAATAACTTAATGGAAACTGTCAGGCGTTAATCTCTGGAACATATCTGGCCTGATACACAAGACTCCGGAGGACGATGGGCAATCGCTCGTGGCAGCGCGTAGGTTTCCGTTTTCTACCTGGTTCTTCCGAGGTTTACCACACCGGAACAACTAGTTAGGCTTGCGGCGTTCCGTCTCATCGAGGCAGGATTAGAAATGAAGCCGGGGATAGAAAGTTCGTCTGCTCGACGTGTTCCCATGCGTGAGGTTGACCTGGTTCTCGAAAGGCCTATTGCACGTACTCCAACTGGGGAGCAAAACCGGCGCTACCCTTTCTGGTATGGTTACACCACTCATCACTTCGGTCGCTGACTGTCATGTCGTTCACCCATCAGAAGTCGGAAGGCACGATGTGGCAGGCAGGGTATTAACCAGTGCAGCTAAGGTGAGCCGCATCTGCTCATCCACTAATATGATCGTCGTTGACTTTCAAGGAAGTATGAAGAATTGTTGAGGAACGTGAACAATCTGGATGGAGTCCATCGAAATGCCGTAGCATGTGGTACTGTGGTATATTTCTCCAGCCGGATGGAGGCGGTGTGTGTCTAATGCCATCGTTCCGATGGTCGATGTTGATCCTTCCTAGGCATGGAAGGAGAAAAACTGCACTGTCGCAGACTTCATGTCACAAAAGATAACAGGTGAGTCAGGTATTCTCTCTGCAATGCATCCATCACGTGTCTACAGATGACGATCAACGCCTTGCGCTCCTGCCCCCTCATCTTGTAAGCTTTCTACTTTTAGAATCGTAACATCAGCGCCATCTTGAAGGTCCGATCCGAATATAGCGACAGCATTTGGCATCCAAGTTCCACCGGATTGGCAAATCAGTGCTAGAAGAGCCTGACGGCAGCCAGTCCGCAGATGCGGTTAACTGGCTCCAGAAGGCGTTCGCACTGGCAGACCCACTGGAAGACAATGTGGCACTCGGCGTTGCGGAACTCAAAGTGCGTGTCTTATTAAGCCTTCAACGACATTGGTCCCGTTAACCAGGGACACGTTAGATATCCATCTTGCAAGCGCTAGGTTCTATTCGTTCACGCTGCTTTGGGGGCTATGCCGCTGATTTTCAACTATAGCTATGGCATATTTCGTTGCGGGATCATATGACAGGGCCGAAGCTACTCTCGACGAGCTCATTCCATCCATAGACGCTTCCCCTGATCATGTAAGATCGCTGGATCGCCAACTCTAACATAGCATTTACTGTTGCTTTCATTTAGGCAAGTTCCGGGTATCGTGAGCTTCGATGGCTGAGACTGGCCACCCTTAAACGAAGAAAAGCGGGGGATACAGCCATTCTTGATGGTAAGTCGATTTAGTTCATTCATTCGTACTCTCAGACTAATTGTAGGCGTTTCGGACTAGCCTTTAAGTCTATAATCGATCACATGGAGTGCTCAGAGACCAACATCACAGAGTAATCTTTCGCATACGTGATTGTTTGACCGCGTCCTTAACATCACCTTCTCACAGCATCCTTCAGGATCTAAGGACTCTCCACCAACAGTAGGTCTTATCGGTGCCCTTCGGAGTTTGAAGGAACGTAAGCTGAAAAAGAGTGTTAAAGCACCCTTGTCACGGCTGTCCATCAGCATTGTCTACAGAAAGCTTTAATGTTTCATGGGACAGGGCAGGACTGTATTGACCGTCTGCTTTTGTCACTGATCTTCCATTGTGCAAAAGACGAAGATCACGAGCGAGCTCTAAAAGCCATCGACACGGCGTTTACATGTACGTGACCCTGGTTCATAGTTACCTGTCTCCGCATTAAGTAAACCTCAGCCTTGTGTCAAGCTGAGGTCGAACTCGACTCCGTTCCCATAACAGCGTGCCTTACTGTTCGTCCCACCATCCCTTTGAAGGCCGTGATGACTGACTTTTCGTCACTTCAGCTTCTGTGGCAGTACGGTGATCGTCACTACCACGCCAAGAAGTGGTCGGAAGCTGCGGACTGGTTTCTTGCCGGTAGCCACAAACTTTTCAGGACCAATAGTCCTACGGCAAGTGCGAAGTGTTTCCGCAAAGCCGCGTTGTGTTATATCGAGCATCGGGAGTATGCCCGTGCGTCCACGGTGATCCGTCGTTGTCCCGCCAACGAGGCGAAGACCCATTATGTCATGTTTCTCATCGCGGTCCAACAAGGTAAGTTGTCACTCGGACGTACTCGGGACAGTAAGCACACGTAGATATCGTTAGCTGACAATGTGGCATGTTCGCCAGGTTTGGAAGACGAAGGTTTGAATGTCCCGAATAGTTAGTTGGCGAGGCCCGAAGTACTGACGTAGACCTCTCGTAGCGATCAGGGCAGTTCGAGAGATGCAGAAAGCTCCAGATTTCGACCGCAATATGTTGCTTCTCGCCACCCAGATTTCACACCAGTCAGAGATGAAGGGTGTTCTTCTGACAGTGCTTGAAGCTCTTCTGAAGACCCTGAGACTCGATAACAGTGGTGAGACGGCTGTAGAAGCCATGACGTTGATTCGCTGTATCATCAGGCTCGCACTGGGCTTACTTGTCGATCCCACGGTCAACAGGTTGGTCAGGTACCCGTTTTTGCCGCCGGACCCTCTCATCGCATCTGTGTATTTCCAGGACAACTCTGATTGACACCGTGGTGAATCATTTCCAGACTGGTGTGTACACGTTGAAAGCTGGAATATTCCCACTGGTGACAAGATCTTACAGCAAGGATTCTTACGGAAGCTGCCTGCACGCAGAAAGCGTTGTCTTTGATAATCAAAGATGTCTCATGGTTATGGAGAACCGCATACAACTGCGCTGTGCAAGGATGCTCGGAGTGGGAACATTGCGAGGGTAGAATCGCAGACTTGTTTGGTGTCGCGAAAGACGTACGTCCTTGTACCATACCAAATAGCCTCACCTTCGACTGACACCACAATCTAGCTGCTAGAGGCTCTCTGTAAGGAATCTCCGGTCGACGTGGATCCCGGAATATACCTACATCTCATCAATGCGAGTTTCTCCGCGGTCTCTGGACATGGTGATACCTCGTCTACTTACCACACCTGGGTCCATTTACTCATGAATCTGTGTCAGTCTTCTCCAACCGTGAAACCCTTGCGTCGGACAGCAAGATCGATGTGCGAATTTCATTTATTCATATCATTGCGACCGCTTGCAATAGTTGACCTTAGCCTTTTTTAGGTGGCACAGATATCTGCCGTCATCGCGGAAATCGTTGCGTGCAAAAGGCAGATTAATGACATCATGGAAAATGGCAAACTCCAGAAAGAGGATGAGATTCTTCGCGTGCAATATTTCATCCACACGTTGCGGGTCTTTGAAGCGGAGTTCCGGACACAAGCCAAGGACTGGGACCAGATTATACCCTTAGTACAGGTAAGTTTGAGCCCTCGTGGCACTGTCATAGACTAATCAAAGACGTACGTATATAGGAAATACTCAATTCGGGCCCTTTGGCGCTCGGCACGTACGAAGCTGTCGCCGATATTCTGGTCTGTCCTTTGGATCATATACTAAGTGCAATCAGTCCTGACTGTTCATTCATTCGGACAGTGGGTAGAAAAGGATTGCCCGATCAACGGTGGGTTATAGCTTTCCTACCTTCGAAAGTGTACTTCGAAAGTGTCATCGACATTCGCCCATCATTGCTAACACGAATACATCTACCCCTCTAGTTCTATACGGATGCCTAGAGGTTGGTCAGCTCATGTCGTATATGGAGTTACTGATCCTGGAGATTGGCTCATTCATCTAGGCGCTTCTGCGTGCAAGCCTAGATCATAATCATCTTTCAGTGGAGAAGTTTTCTCGATGGCTGAGAGCGATCTGCACGATCCTCCTTGCACGCAACACATCCGAGGACAGGATCAAGGCCATCGGCTATGTCGAACAGGCACTGGCGGTGATCGAAGACAGCCATGACACAGACGAGGTCCGGACAAATCACCTGCTAAGCATGCCATAAGCGTTCTACTGCTGATCGACTGATTGGCATGTCTTTGTCACCCACACCCTTCGTACAGCCCTACCCCATGGACGAACGCCAGTGGCTTCTCGCAACAGCCTACAACACCGGCGCAGAATGCTTGCAGTTTGTCTTCCATGAAAGTGTAGTGCATCTTTGGGAACTTACCGGTGTGCCCCACACAGCGGCTCGATGCTTGACGAAGCCAAGCGGTGGTTCGAAGCCTCGACTGTCATCTGCAGGTCCGTCCCAGGTGGCAAAGACCGTGCCGAGAAGGTGCGTGACCGTTGTTGACCTCACATCTTCATGCACACATACCCTGTGCCGCCGTAGATTTCCGAGACGTACACGCACCTGCTTTCACGCTACGCCCCGAAGTGAAAAGGTTCGCCTGCGCACACGCCTTTGTGTGTTCCTTTGTTTTTTGTTCTTTTTTTTTTTTTTTTTTCACGCCGATCAAAATGTTCACAAGACCCCACCGTGCTTTCGTGTTTGTCTCCATGTTGCTTCTCCCTTTGGACGCCTATTCTTCTCCACCTGCTGAAAATTTCTGTTGGCACCCTGCTCTTGTTTGTTCCCTTTGTCCCTCCCCACGCATGCACGGCCCACCTATCGCCGTCACAATCTCCGCAGTTGAAACGACCTTCTTTTGTCTCTCAAACCCGCACAACATGCCCTCTTTGCGTATTACCAATCGATTGTTCGCTTTCGAGCCCGATGCAGGTTTATAGTTGTGGTTATCTGTTCATTGATGTTGATGCATGATACTGTATACAAATGACATTCATCTTCTGATTGATCGCACTTGACACGGCGGTAAGAGAAAGGTGGCAAGTGTATGGAACGTTCTTTCGTGTGGAATGGGCTATGTTAGGTTCGCAATTATCTAGCCTGCGTATGTAGCCATTCGATCGATGTCTGCCGTATTCGTTCATATGGCTCTGTGGTTTTACCTTGATACTCCGGAAGCTCGTCTATTATCTGCACATCCATACACTGCATACTTTTCGACCGATCGATCAACAATTAGTGCAGTGCACGAGAGAATGAGGGTGCTATTTCGTGAGAAGCTCCACCGGTTTCGCCTCTACGATTTACGCCGCGATATTCTGACAGTGATGCATGCGTAAATGGATGCCATCTCGACTTGGCTTTGGTCTTAGCCGTAGACATGTACATCTCCATGATCATATACCATATCCATTCAAGATTATAATGTTATGTGATGAGAAATGCCCACAGCATAAGCCCCAGTATTACCCAAACCAAGTTTATAAAGTTTTTTTTTTACCGACGCGTTACGACCCAGCCCCAGCCCCGAGCCCGTAATCCTTCAGGTGGTAAAGCAGGACGCGCCCCCGCGTGTTGCCGACCGCGACGTACTCGCTGCGCGCGGAAAAGTCGACGGCCGTGACGTGCCCCAACGGCGTGCTCGAAGTCGGCCAGTTCGAGAACGACGTCAGCGAGGGCATGTGGATCTGTGGATGTGAGGGGGGATCAGTCAAAGCAGTTGCGAGGGGGAGGGAAAGGCGGAGATGAGAGGTAAGAGGGATGGAGGAAATAAGGAGGGGGGGAGGGAGAAAGGGAGGGGAGAAGAAAAGGGGACAAGAAGGAAAGGGTACTGACGAGCCGCATCGCGTCCTTCTTGTCCTGGCTGGCGACGGCCATGAGCTGCGCATCGTGGTTGAACCGGATCGCCGAGATCGCCGTCGTCAGGTTCGCGATGCTTTTCAGCGGCTTGGGGTTGCCCACCCCGCCCGCCGGCGCGAACGCATCCGCACCGTACACGTTCACAAAGCCCGTGTTCGATCTATCCCATCGTCAGAAAAACAACAACAACAACAAGTCGCAGCAGCAACAACATACCCAACAGCCAACCACCCCTTCCCCTCCCCACTCACGCCCGCCATAGCCCTTCCCGCCCCGCGATACCCGCCCTCATCCCTCCACCTCCTCACACACCTCCTCTCCCCCACATCCCACAAAAACACCTCCGCATCCCCGCTCAGCACCGCCAGCTCCCGCCCCGACGCCCACCACAGCGCGCGCACCCCGCTCCCACCGCCGCTCTTCACACTCCCCACGACCTGCCCCGCGCCGCTCGCCCAGTCCACGAGGTGCACGTTCCCCCCGCGCCCCGCTACCGCGAGCAGCTCCCCCGTCCCCGGGCTAAACGCTGTCACCTCCATGCCCTCCCCTACCCCGCCCCCGCCCCCTCCTTGATCATCGCGCCCCCGCCCCCGCTTCCGATTGCTGCTGCTGGTGTCGGTGAGCGCGCTGAACGTGGTCCCCCAGAGCCCGCGCGCGTGCCGCGTCGTGGTGCCGCTCTGCAAGTCGTGCGTGTAGAAGAACGGGCGGGGGCCCGTGAGGAGGATAGACGCGCCGAGCGGGTGGAAGGCTGCGCTTGATTGGGATGTTAACGGGAGGGACGGGACGTGCAGCGTCTGCAGCAGCGGGTTCGTGTGCCCGTCGATCTGAAATGAACGAAAAAAATAGTTAAGAACCAATCGTTGTAAAAATAGTTCAGAGGAAGGAAAAAAAAACGTTACATTGAACAATCGCACTCGCCGATCCGCACTCCCCACGCACAGCACGGGCACGCGCTCGCTCGGGTGGAATGCCACGACCTTGACCTCCCCGCTCCCGCTCCCCTGCGCAGCGAGATTCGCATCACGCAGCCGCTCGATCTCCAGTGTCCCCGCCGGCAGCACCACCTTCTCCCCCGCCTGGCGGTTCCGCGACACGAGGCCCCCGGTCGACGCCAGCAGGTCCCCAAGGTCGATGTCTCCATCTTCTTGGTCTTGTGCGTTTTGCTTTTGCTTTTGCTTCTCCTTTCGTGCGGCGGACGCCCACTTGGGCTCGGGGTGGATGCGCTCGTACTGGCGGCGCAGGCGTGCCTCGTATTCGCGGCCGGAGAGGGTCTCTTCGGTGGGGGCGTCGCGAAGCTTGCGGAGGCGTGGGGCGGAGAGGGGGACGGTGGGCGGGTCGGAGGGGTCTGTCCAGGCAGGGGGTTTGCGTGGCTTAGGGAGGGTGGGAGGTGGGAGTTGTGAGGCAGAGGAGGAGGAGTAGTCTGAGCCTGAGCCAGAAGCTTCATCTTCGCTGTGTGCTATATCGTTGTCGTCGACGAAGAATAACTATACGCCGCAGATTTAGCTAATGAAAAATAAATATATAAAAAAGAACAACGCACGTCCGAGTCCATAAGACCGCCCAGCACATTCCCGCCACCGAGCGCAGGCTCACGATCATCCTCATCCATATCAACGGCATCGGTATCACGGGGGACGAATTTTGTCCCAAAGAGCAGGCTCTCGAGCCGCCGTTCCTCGTCGTCCTTGCTCGCATCGTCCGTGAGGAGACTGGCGCCCAGAGGCTGGATCTCTTGGGCGTCCTTCTTTTGTTTCTTGCGCGGGTGCTTGGCCATGAGGGCAGGAGCAGAAATTTTGAGTAAAAATGCTGCATCACATGATCGGACGCGTCGCAGATGGATGAAATACAGTACTAACCAAAGCCTAAGATAAGATAATGAAGGCGAGCTGCTAAATCATAAACAAATACACTAATCAATCTTCAACTTTTTCGCCTCGGCCTCCTCCTCGGGCTGCGCAACCCCCGTCCTCTTGCTCGGGATACTTTTCTCCGTGTCCTCGTCCCTCACAGTCGGCTCCATGCCCAGCCTCTGCTGCCTCTCTATGATGACCGGCTCCGCCTGCGCATCAATGCCCCGCGTCGCTGCCACCTCGACGTTTGGCATGACGTTCGCCCCGGCTCCGATGCTCGACCTCGCGGAAGGCTCGATGCCTAGCTTCGGCTGCCTCTCGATGATGGCGGGCTCAGCCTGCGCAGCGATCCCACGTGTGGCTGCCACCTCGACACTCGACATCGGGACGTTTGCAGGAAGACCTAGCGGCTCCGCAGCAGACACCGTCTCTGCCTCTGCCGCCACCATCGCCGTCTCCAGAGGGTAGCGTTCCTCCACCGGAGCGAGCGTCTCGATCGGCGGCTCATCGAGCGTCACCCCCGTCTCGAGCTCGAGCTCGGCCGCCACCGCCTCGGGGGGCAGCACCACTCCCACTCTCCCCCCTGTCGGCTGCCCCTCCCCCTCCCCGCCCGCAAGCAGCGCAAGCCGCTCGACCTCCCCTTCCGTCAGCCCCTCCCACCCCCCTCCCCCGTCCGCGCTGAGAACGTGCCCCTCCGCCTGCCGCTTCCCGACGACATCCCACCCCGCCGCCGCATCGTGCACGTGCACTCCCACGAACGGATGCCCGTTGTCGTCGACCGCTTCAGCGACCCAAAGGGTGTGCCCTGATTCCGGCATGCCCTCCCCCTCGCCTTCCCCTCCCTCTCCCTCCCCTTCTCCTTCTCCTTCGCCTTCACCTTCCTTTTCCCCGCCCTCCCCCGACTCAGCACCCGCACCCGCAGGCACCCCCCACACAACCCGCTTAATATCAAACGTCCCCACCCCGCGCTTCCCGCGCCGCGCGCCCAGCCCCTCGAACGTCCCCCTCCCGCGCCCGGGCACACTGAAGGTCCCAACGACGTTCCCGGGCTTCGCGACGCGCGTGCGCGGTTTCAGTGTCAATGTGAGGCCCCATGCCGCGATAGTGGCGGAGTCAGGAGGAGAGGCGGAGGGAGCGAGGGCGGGAGAGGAGGGCTTGATTTCGGCGTTGGAGGAGGGGTGCCCGTTCCAGACCCAGCGGTAGGTCCCGAGGAGGTTCGCGAGCGCTGGTGTTTTTTTGCGGCGCTCCTACGGGTGTAGTGGGTGGGGTGGTTAGTAAATTTGATAGTGGACGGGGGGGGGGGACTTACGATGTTGTCTGTTGTGGGCATGGTGGCTTGGATTGGGATTTGGGAATGGGGGGGTGAGGAAATTGAAATTGGGTAGGTGTTCCGGATGACCAACGCGCGGGTGGGTCGGTTGCTTCATGTGTTTACTTTTGGTCGGAGGACCAAATAGTGCGACATTTGAAATACGTTTTCCTAAGCAAGACTCTCCTCCGAAGTCTTGGATGTACCCCCGTATCTATGCGCTGCTGATGGAGGAAGTTGAGTTTGTATCCGTTGCTGGCCAGCCACGGTACACGGGATGTGCCTTATATGATTGCGGGAGCTTGCACGTAGACTCGGCTAGCCTCGCACTAAAAATGGGGGAGGTTGTGGATAAGACGCCTAAAGCTTCCTGACGGAAAGGGCAGGCAGTTCTGTCGGGCTCGGACGGTAGACGGGTGATGGAGATATCGCGCATTACCAAGGTACAGCGTACGTACATACTGTACGATACCGTCGAGGCTGGGTATTTGTCTAGTGGGCACGCCTCCCGCTCGCTGTCCGCGCCTCGAGTCTAGCCCTAGCTTTTAGCCTGTTTATGTACAGAGGCGTGTGTTCGGGTGTGTCCCCTCCCAGTCGTACCAGACATCAGCCCCATGCTGCGGTCGTGCTGTGAAGTTGACGGTATGGTGTGAGGGGTGGAATGGTACTATGGGAAGGAGAGAGTGCAGACCTGTAGTTGACGATGAGATGCCCTTCCGTGGCGAATGACTAGCAAGTCGTGATGATCGTGATCAGGGGCTGAAGGAATCTGAATGTACAGTACAAGACAACGCACCTTGAAGAGATTCGACACCGTATCCTCCGGCGCCGGCGAGAACGCGAGATTCACGTATGTAAACTAACTAGGACTCAGCACCACGCGTCATCATCATAGACCTTGAAACTCACGAGCGGGTCACCCGCCGCCCAGCCGAGCTCCTTGCGGAGGAACTGGATGACAGCTTGGAAGCGGTTCGAGGACGTGATTTTGTAGAAGTTTTGCTTCATGATGGGGGCGTTGCCGACGGCTTTGAAGCGCACGATGACTGTGGGGCGGTCAGTTTGAGCACGGGTGGGTGGAGATGAAGCTGCGTACCTTTGGAGGGGTCGCGCTGCTTGTAGGTGTCGAGCGCTTTGATGGCCTCGGCGAAGCGTTCTGAGTGCTCGGGGGCGCCCCAGGGGAGAGGGCGCGTGGGCGGGTCGGGGGTGCTGGTGGTGTGTGCCATGAGCGGCCGGAAATTCGCGTGTAGGGTTTGGGGCCGAGTCCGTTGTTAACCACCACGATGCATCCTTCCGACAATTTACCCAGCCGTGCTCACCCGATTCCTCCTCGTCTCTCTTCTCTTCACTACAACGTCGAGCCGCATATCCCTCTAGTGCAGAAACCATGTGAGCTATATCAAGTCGGATGTTAGCGCGATACAAGTACATTAACCCGCCGACAGGTCAGCCGAGAATGAGAGGAACGAGATACCATCCCCCCGCTTGACTCCCGCCACTCTGCCCCAACCGCCGCTTCTGCTGGACGCTATCTCTAGGTCTGACCGGCACCGTGTACCCCTGTATGCTCTTGTCTACACATTTCCTATCGCGAGACAGGCCGAGTGGGCATTGCTACACAATATTGCGGAAGGACTCGACTTGCCCAACAGACGCTTCCAAGCGATACTAGAAATCGAGCGGAGGTTACTTCGCTCTTGTCGGCTAGGACTCATACCATTTGAGGGCGACCCCAGGGTCGAGTCCACTGGAATTTTCGTTGCGACAAATGAGACGCCTGAGCAGCTGAGATCACATAAAGGCGGTCCAGGAGGTCATGGGAACAGACCAGCTTCCGTATTGGACTAAACCGTGCCCAGAGTGGTGATTTTCGTTTTTCCGTTACCATTTCGACCGTTCTCACAGAGTTTGTTATCTTTGTTAGATCTGCCCTGCTCCCTGTTCTGCTTGTCCTCGAGCACGTATACCAGATCCCCCCTTCTTACTACCTAACTCAATGTATTCATTGAAATGATGAAATGGCTATCATAGTTCGTTCCTTAACTCGTTCTCCCTGGGTGACTTTTAATAGTACTCTGGCGGGACCGAGTCCACTATTCACCACCGTCTTCGCTGTTTCTCCAGAGGATACGGGGCAACATTGCTCGATATGATGCTTATTTCAATGTCATTTTCCCACTGGACGCGCGTGAGCAGATCTTTTCCTTGGACGCTGAAACCACGTCCTGACGGTTTAATAGCTGTGCAGGGAGAGGGCGCGTGGTCGGGTCGGAGCTGGCGTCCACCATGATGGCGGGGTGCAACGTAAACATTGCCAATCCCCAAATATCATCTCCTCGCTCTCGATACCATACATTTCGAATGGATCGCGGTGATTAGCCTTTGAAATACAAACCTTTTCGACTATGACATCTTCACCGATATATCTCCTGTCTTAGCAAACACTGTTCCAGTGAAAGACGCCCGATTCCTCCTCGTCTCCCTGTCCATCCATTCCCGGCGCAGCTTCCCTCAGGAGAAGCGTCATGGTGAGTCAATTACCCATATAACCCATCCAGGTCCATTCCTTACGATAAGATTGGCGCAGGTCCCCTTCTCTCACTGCCGACTATCCTCAGGTCTAGCTTTTTCAAAGTGTTCACTGTTTTCAAACAATCCAGCCTTTGGGTGAAGACTGAGAAACACTCCTGAGCCGACCACAGCGCGTTCCAACGGCTTTGGCGAGAACAAGCGAGAATTCGCTTGACGTTCGTCAAGCGTTCTTGCAGATTAGTACTGTCTGCGATCAGCTAGGGCCTCCACAGGAATCCGCCTTGTCAGTTATTCTCATGCGCGCCTGAAGCTCAGACGACCACCCCCCCCCCCAATTTGAAATCACCACCTTCCTTTATTTCTCTGATGCATATGCCAGCTGCGTGTGCTGTCGCGATATATGTACACTGCCGTGGTTCTTGCCGAATCTAAAGAATATTATAAAGCTGTCAAGACGAAGCTGGAGAACCGGCTGCAAGGATACCGGATAAATCATCCGCTTTCTTCTCAACAGGCTGGCCGGTTCTATGACCTCACCTCTACCAGAAAGCGTAGGAAGCACGGAATGGTTACGAGTCTGCGATGACACCTTCCGTATATCCGTGTTGAGGCTCCGAAGCTCGCTCTGGGAGCGTACTATATAATGCTCGTTGAATACATAGTAGCCTCCAGTGCAAATGGCGACAATCTCACCACCTTTCAAACTGGGCTCGCTGACAACGACAGCTTGGGCTTCTAATGCGGCCGCAATATGCCTCGCATTTCTTATCTATGCGACTATGAAATGGCTATATCTTCGAAAGTCTATGCCCCCAGGACCGTTGGGTGTCCCTTGGATTGGCAACCGACATCAACTTCCTGCAGTGAAACAATGCCTCACATTTTCGGAATGGCGTCATAATTATGGTCAGTCAGTCCTAGGCTCTTGGGATATCACTAACTCTGAGGATTTTCAGGCCCAGTGATGTCTCTTTTCCTCGGTTCGACCCCAGTCATTGGTGGGGATTGATGATTTTCTAATGTGTGCGGTCTTACCGATCCCTTTGTAGTGCTTGGAACCGCTCAGGCTGCCTGGGACCTGCTAGAAAA
Organism: Lyophyllum semitale; assembly: GCA_018851285.1. Classification (NCBI taxonomy): domain Eukaryota; kingdom Fungi; phylum Basidiomycota; class Agaricomycetes; order Agaricales; family Lyophyllaceae; genus Lyophyllum; species Lyophyllum semitale. Next base: position 8,468 of record JABCKH010000079.1, on the reverse strand, counting down.
ACGTTCTGGAATCTACTCCAGCCGTCCTCGATCTATCGTCAGGTGGGTGTCATATGCCGATGTTAAATTATCCCGATCCATTCAAGCTATTGAAGCGGAGAAATACTATCTGGCGGCATGCGAGGATTATTGCGGCCTAACGACGACAAGTGGCGCAAATGGCGCAAGGTATGTTCAGGAAAATGCCTAACCGAATCTCTACAAGCTGACACCATAAAGGTCCTCTATTCTGGGTTCCATTATCAAAGAGCACAAACTTATCGAGACATTCAATCGATGGAAGCGAAAATTACCATGAAGGAGATCCTTGACGACCCCAAACACTACGAACGCCATCTCCAGAGGTATGCCCGTGGTGTTTTCTCTCTCCTCGATGTCCGCTCAATGGTCTCTGGACCACAGATTTTCTGCGAGCGTTGTCGCCTCGGTAACTTATGGGCGTCGTGTCGACAGCGTGAACGAATGGGTCGTCAAAGAGAATCTGGCGGCCGTTGATTGTAAGTCTGACTTTTCGTTGGATTAAAATACTATCTCATGTTAGCCCTGCGATAAGTCCTTGTCGAGTGAGTGAACCTGTCCATTTCCGAGTTCCGTTCTACAGATGGCTTGCACGGTCCTGATCGATTGATAGGTCCACGTAAGTCCTGCCTTCATCTCAGAATCCGTTCGTGACTGACCGTGCTCATACTGATCAGTGCTTTTGGAAAGTATCTTGTAGAGTCATGGCCCTGGCTCCTTAAGCTACCGGTAAGCAAGTATGAAGAGGGAGTAGCACCTATCGAGCTGATTGAGTCATTTAGCGCAAACTGCAATGGTTTCGTAGAGCTCCTGAAGAACGTCGCCGACGTGACACGCATTTTCTCATGTATTTATTCGACGACGTTGAAGCAAGGATGAAGAATGGAACTATTCCTGACTGCCTTGCGTCCCAGACAATCTCCAATCGAGGCCAAAGCGGTTTGACGGATTTGGAACTTGCTTATACCATATCAAGCCCATTCGGGGCAGGGATTGAAACGGTATGATGTCAGAACCTTCTATGAATACACAACTATTGACTGATGGCCGCCCTGGGCGCTTTCCAGACCACAAGCACCCTTCAAACATTCATTCGTAGGTCGTTTTAGTATTAATATCGATGCTGGAATAACCGATTCATGCGTTGCAGTCGCCATGCTTCACTTTCCAACAGTAATGAAGAAAGCTCAGGCAGAGCTAGACTCTGTGGTTGGCTTGGATCGCATCCCTGATTTTAGTGACAAGGATAGTCTGCCATATGTTAATGCCATCGTAAGCGAAACACTACGGTACGCCAGTCTTTCCGAATACCCTTTCCTCTGTTTTAAATATCCTTCACTCAGATGGCGCCCTGTAGCACCTTTGGGGGCATTTCCACATGCTGTGACTGTTGACGACGATTATCACGGAATGTAAGTTGCTGCTCTGCCTTTGGATCCTTGAATTCACGTTCCTACTCGGTAGGTTTATTCCCAAAGGTTCCACAGTTCTTGCAAATATCTTGTGAGTTTCTTGCTTATCGTTACACAAGACGGAAACGAAGTTATGCTCTCAGTGGCATGTTGCATGATCCTGGTACGTCGATACTATCATTTGAAATGATCTGCTTTAAGCTTATGTCTTCGCACGTAGAAATTTTCCCATCGCCGGATGCCTTTCTGCCAGAACGATTCTTAGAAACGTCCGATTCCCGGATACAGAACTTCGAGGTTCCATTTGGGTTTGGCCGTAGACAATGTCCAGGAATGCATCTTGCCCGAAATTCCCTGTTCATCAATATCTCACGAATGCTTTAGGCATTCGATATTTTGCCTGCCTTGTCGACGGATGGAAAGGAAGTGGTACCAGGTTTGGTCTTTGATTGGCCATAAGAATCATGGCTGACCTTTCGTTTTTAGACTCTTGGAATTACACGACTGGCAGCACTTCAAAGCCGGTAAGCTTTGACTGCAGATTCGTTCCTCGAAACGAAAAAATTACGGCTCGCATCGAGGAGGAATACCAGTCTGCGATGGAAGGGTTGAAGAGTTGGCAATCAACGGTGCAATGAACTTACTATTGTGGTGTTTCATTGATGTTCTCGTTCTCGATTCGTTTGTTCGTACACTATGCTACGCATACGAATAGACCACTATTTGCCTTTTCCGTGAGAGCAGTTTCAATACTGGGGACTCAAATGGCAAATTTTCTGGGTCCGATGTCGCATTTTAGGTCATCAACTGAGCCGTGGACGCCTTCAGAGTATTACGCCAATCCCAGATCTCGAGCTCATGCCCATCTACTTCAACTACAGCGACCCTCTCAACCCGATCGAGGCCAGCGTCTTTTCGTCGAAAGTCGGCGTCATGCGTGGCAAATCAGGTTCGCGGAGCTATAAATTTCGTTCCCCTTGTGGTAGATCATATCGACCCTGTCGACTAACAAACACGCCTCAAATTTCAATGACCGAGTTTTCCCCTCCTGGCGAGTTGAACGTGCCTCTTCACCGATCCTCCCAATATCAGAATCGCACCCCAGGACCTGACCATGATCTGTGCTCCCAATATCACCTCGTTGAACCTAGTCTTGACCTCAAAGAAAATGACATCCAGGAATACACGAATTTCCTCGCCGCTGTTGGGGAGAGTATCTCTGTGGTTTCTCATCACCCCTTAGAGAATGACATGTTCAAGCAACAATTGATCTATCAAAGCTGGCAGAACCAGAATGTCCACAATTTGAGGGAAGTTTGTGAGTACAACTTCGTTCTATTCTTTTTAAATTTTCTCTGTGCTCATAAGGCTTGGTACTTCAAGTCAGGATCGCCTCTGGTGACACTGGAAATAACGATACTCGGGGGACAGTTGAAGAGGCTCGTGTCTCGAGTAAGTGTTACTTACTCGCGTTTTTTTCTCTCGCTCATCTCCAAGGACCTAGTTGAAAATAAGCCTGCCACACTGGCTTGGAAGCAGGGCTTTGTTGGTCGCGTGCATGTTCTGCTGGAGGAAGCGATTCGCAGTTCGCTACGCCATGAAAATATCTTCTGCTCCATCATACAGGGAACAGGCACAGGAAAATCTCGCCTGGTTGACAAACTTGCGGAATCCGTCTTCACCATACCAGTCGTCCTCCGTGATCCCTGTGATAAGTCCGGTTGGTTCTTTCGCGTTTAAGCCAGTGATGCTTTAACCTCATGGTTCTTACAGGTTATCCGCCCGCTGATGCCGAAGTAACCAATTTTCTAAAGATTGGTGAAGAGAAGACAGCTGGGCAGGAGACCGCTCGATACATGTTCTTTCTTTTAGGCATCCTTGAACAGGCCGAAGCTTGGATCAAGAAATGGATAGCAGACCACCCTGAAGGCAATGTCGCTAATATTCCGAAACAGTGGAAGAATTATCTCGAAAATCAAAACCGAGTTGATCGTACCACCCTCTTTCGCAACGCGGCTGTATACGCTCGCTCTGTTATTATACCTGGAAGTGAGATAAGAAACAGAGGTGGGGATCGTATAGCGACTAGGTTCAAACAGACTTCTGACATTTTCCTTAAGCCCACACTCTAACACAGAGAATCGTCGCGCTCTTAAAAAACCCGTCGATTGAAACACCTTTTGTACTCTTCTACTTTGACGAATCACACAACTTCCTCAGAAGTCAAAGAACCACAGAAGCCGACCCTTCCGAGTCCCAGACAGCTCACCAGTGTCCATGCAAAGCTTTCGCCCTATTCACTTCGACACCCCTTTCCGTTTTATTCCTGTCAACCTACACTCAGCTGAGGAGGTATACTCCCCCTCGTAAGTATTTCTGGTCGCATCGAGGCTACGAGGAACCCGATCCATGGCATGCACCGTATGTTGAGCTTCCTTTCGATATGTGGTGTGGTAAAGTCATCGCGACGGAGGGCGAGCACACAATCAATGAGATATGTACCCTCAAGTTCATGATGCGCTTCGGTCGTCCGTTGTAAGTTCCTTTCATCCTGTATTGCTCGCAATATGTGAATCAATTTCGCGATAGATTCTGGACTCGTGAACCCTATGAGAGTGACGATGAACTGATATCACTTGCAATCGACAAGCTCGTTCTCCGCGCGGACGATTTCAATGGATTGCCGCAGATCTATCGCAAGGCCGCGCTTCGGTTGGAACATCTCCTCCCGCCTCTCGCCCTCCGCATCGATATCCAGTTTGACTTGAAACACCCTGAAGCCAGATTACTAGAGAACCTCTTGGTTGCGAGCAGCATGCGAACAGTCTATTCCATACCCGAACATCGACAATTTCTCTGGAGTGGTTATTCATCAGAACCTTTCCTCGCCGAAGCTGCTGCTCGTGCGCTGTTGGAACAATGGGCCAACGGCTCTGACTCTGAAGCCGAGAGGTCTAGAATTGTACACCGATACATGCGAGACCTACCATGCATCATCGCTGATTGGTGCAATGCCGACTTCATTTTCGGAGGTCACAGAAAAGAGTTAGTCGCCAGGCTGCTCTTGACTCTTGCTCACGACGTCTACGTTCTTCATAAAACCCCTATCTCCAGCACCTTGAACCCGAGGGGCTTCAACTTCAGCATGAAGATCCCCGTCGTCGACTATCTCCGCACCCTAGTTCCTCAGCCATTCATCAACGCCATCCTAGATGCGAAGCCTCAGAATATGAACGGGAAGCCGCTGAAGGAGGCCTTTGCAGACGCCTTCGTACACTTCCATCATTTCATAAAAGGTGACGATGAGAGTGTCCTTACCGACGATGCATATATGGCCGCATGCCACCGAGGAGCGTTTATTCAGGCCCCCGATGGTCGAGGCCGCATGGATCTCATTGCCCCGATTGTCATGAAGGACGAGGAAATAAATCGTTGGATTATGTCAGGGCTCATCGTACAGATCAAGGATCCGCTCAACTCGCATTTCACTCATCTGGACCTCGAGCACGATGTCGATTTTTTCACTCCCAGCGATGGTCATACCGATGACGAAGAGCGGAATTCCCGCCCTTACATCACAATTGCAATGGAGCTTGATGTCTGGGGCAGGGAAGGGGCGGGCATGGACAAGGCGGGCCAGGGAAAGGCAAAGAAGTACCGAAACTCGCGCGACCGCAAACGAAAGGAGACCCATTCCCGCTATGCGATCACGATCGCTGGGTGTTCGCCCAAGATCTATAACGTCGTTGCTGATGCCAAGGACTACAACATACTTCTGGCGCATACGGAGGTGGTATTGGAGCATGCATGGCAGGGAAAGGTATACCTCGATGCTATAAAGGAAACGAAGCCCTCTTGGACTAAAGGGCACACGACGTACTCATGGGCTGAGGCCAGCAGCCTATCACGCGTCGGCACGACCCATATAGGGAACGAGGATGCGATGGACGTGGAGCAGTACAATGAAGAAATGCAGTTTGAGGGTGTGCAAGTCAGTCAATTCAACGACTCGGACGAGGATGGATATTCATCCACATAATCCATGTCTTCATACTTGTCCTGTTTCAGTGCTTTTTCTTTTTGCAGTCTGCATAGCACCGATATTACGATTCCAACCTAGTCTTGTGCACATAATTCGTACAAATCTCAGACTCCAGCACAACTTAAAGCAGTTCACATGATCATACCCCTTGCATTTAATTCACGAAAGCACCTCGCTCGATGTTCATAATAGAATTGTGCCGATTCAGCTCGAACGGGTGAATGCCCCGGTGGCTTGAGGCTGTCAATAAATCCTGCTAGGTTCCACAGGAGTGATGCTTGAGATCGTTGATAGCTTGGCCTGCAAACATGTATGTAGGACAGTCTTGCTCGAGGACCGGCTAGATTTTGGTCTAGCAATCGAGAGGCAGGGTTGCCCGGACTTGACTTCTAGAACATGCCTGACGAAATTCGAATCGACCGAATGCAATAACTACAGGGGGAACAGCAAACAAGGGGTAGATGATGTGTATATATGGGGCTTCGGAATAGACGAGGCAATGCTCTCTGGCCTAAGAGGCGCCGGAGGCAGATGAAAGATGATCGAGCGCCCCTTAGGGCAATATAAGCTCAAGGAATGTTTGAGTGCGTCATCTTGCACAGGTGCACGGGAGAGCAGTGGGGCTTAACGTAGTAAAAGAGACTGGAGAGAACAAATTTCATTGTGCCTCCGTTACTCGTCATAGAGATTGCATAGCGATCACCAGTCGCTGCATTGCCACCCACGCTCAAAATTCATCATCGGAGAAGCGCTGGACACGTCTTCCCTCTGTGCAGCGTCGCCAAGTCGTCGGCAGGGTGAGCCCGCGGCGTGAACTGCGAAGGTCTCTGGGATCCTTTCAGGGTATCTATCTTGGGAGTGGAATCAAGATGTTTAGCATCTAGAGCTCGGCGAAGCTGGCAAAAATCTATGGTTTCGGAAATAGGTTTGCTGAGAACATCAGCGATAACCCAGGACCACACATACCAATACGCCGAGGATCAATGCAAGATCATTCTCAATCTTAGTTACGGCCTCCGGGCCACGCCTGTGGACGAAAAACAACAACTTATTCTGGACCTGGCGTGATACAACCTCGCAGACAATCCAACCTAATCAATTAATAGTCAGGCGAAACTAGGCGACTCTTGGGAAAAAGGAACGAACCTTCGTTGCTTGCAATACGAGGCAGAATGAAAAAGCAGCCTAGGCGTTTATTTTATCCTTCTTGGCTTGGATAATTGTTCGCCAGCATGTTGACGGGATCGCTAAGCACGAAGGCTACGATGATATCAGAGCCTGATCAGAGCCATTCATCTAAGGAAACCGTGGATCATACCTATTTTGAACGATTGTTTTCAAAATCGATTTTTGGAGGAGTATCGAGACTAGATCATACCTAAATGCGGAAATAACACAGTGAACGATTCCGGTGCTGCTAAACGTTGTCTTTGCAATCGGAAAAGAATGCTAGCCTAAACCTAGTACTTGACAGTAATCAGATGGTAAAGGTACATCTCAGCCCGCAATGGTCACTCCAAGAGATCTCGACAGGTTCCTCGCCAGGCCTGGGCACCTCAATAGAACCAGGGCGGAGGACTTCCATCTCCTTAGCCTCTAAGCCCATCATTGCAACCCTGTCCAACCTGCCCGGCCCCAGTCCGTCCCGCCGTTCCACACCGACGCCCCACGTAGCTCCACCGGGGTCTGTCCTCCCGTGCAATGCGACCCACGCATCTACCAGTTCGTTCTTGTCGACGAGCCCATCATCCTCGGGGCTGATGGCGTTGAAGTCGCCCGCAATGATCCCGCCACTGCATCCGGGCTCGTGCAGCCTGACGTTGGCCAGTATCTCCATCTGCTGGGCGCGGTAATGTAGCGTATCACCGAGCGAGTCGAGGTGCACGTTGATGAGACGGAGGACTGTATCCGGCGTGGTTGGGGGGATGATCTCCACATAGAGCGCATCCCTCCTGTACTTGCTCGGGAGGGTCACGTGGGAGACGCGCCCGAGCATGAACTTTTCCCCTCCCTCGCCTTCCTTCTGCGAATCCAGGCCGGAGGAAAAGCGCGCGCTGGACAGCAACGTCATAGTCGCAAAGGGCACGTCCTCAGACGATGTTTCGTCCTCGGCGTCAGTCACCAGGAAGGCAGAACGCACTCTCGCATCGTCCAGGAAAGAGGCCCGCACGTCAGGCGTGACTTCTTGGAGAAAGATGATATCAGGGGATTTCGGTCCCTCGAGGATATGGCCGAGGATGAATTTGGCGCGTGAGACGGGCCGCGAGGAGAGGGCGTCGATGTTCCATGATATGAGAGAAAGCCTCTGTGAGGTGTCAATGTTCCGTGATGTGGGAGAAAGCCTCTGCGTCACTTGGCTCTGTGCGTTTCTCAAAGGTATGGGTGCCCACTTTCGGGTGGAGCGGTTGAAGGCAGAAAGAGTACGCCACAGCCTGTCGGTGACCATGGCGGCCAATATTTTGAATAAGAAGCCATGATTCGGTCGTGGTCTTTTGAAAGACTCAGCTGATTTTCACGAGTCACTGCGTCTCGGCCTCACATATCCAACGAACGTGATATCTACGCCTATTACCCCCTTTACCGCCCTGCTGGTGTAATGGCGTACACTCCGTAAATTTGGGCCGTGCTCCAGTACTACGTGGATGGGTCTCGTTCGAATCGAGGGCCGGGCATTGAAAGTGTTGCTCAAATTTCTTTTTCTACAGCCATACTATCCCACTCATATCCAATCATTCCAGCACATCTTTCACCTCCCGTCCATGTCTACTGCACACTCCGCATATTTTCTAGGAGCTAGCTACTAATCTTGTATAGCGGAGAGGTCTTGTTCTCATTGTGGGCAGCCCAGATGAGCGTGGTGGGTCTGCAACATCTTTAAATTCCTATGTAATCCCGCTCACATGCATTCATTCCAATATCAGTACACAACGCCCTGCTTCGTGTAATGGTCAACACACCGTCACCGTTCCTGGATCTAGATTCCTAGGGAGCGCTCG
>JABCKH010000078.1:0-45781 GCA_018851285.1 Lyophyllum semitale | reverse complement strand
ACGATGTGTGACTAAATCTATAATCACACCCGCCAGTGTAAGGAGAATCGGTCGTTTCCCTATAATCTGCGGATAACGCTTCAACAACGTATAAGTGTGCCGATGTTTTTCGATATTCCTGTTCAGTAAGTCTTCACAAATGGTTTCTTTCCCGGGATCATGTCAAGATGTGGATTGGTTCTCGTTCTAGAGGCTAATCAATCAAAATCTATAATCACCCCCCCAGTGATAGTAGCTTCGTTTCTTACATCAATATCAAGGACCTTCTTTCCACCCTTTGTTATTGGTAAGCTGAGGGTTGAGATTCCCACTGACGGGGTACCTTCATTACCCCACATGAATTCTCGTATGACTTTTTTTAGTTGATCTACTATCTGCAGAGGCATTCCTTGGACTCTTGTTAGGTATTGTGTCCTTCCGCCTACTTCCATTCCTATAATTAGTCGGCGTCCGTCCTGGGTCGGGTGAACGTTTATTTTGCACTGTCTAAGTTCTGAGCATTGTGGGGCATCATTCTAAACATGCAAGTCCGTACTGTTCTCTTAGATGTGATTATTCATTAATGTTCTTTTCAAGAGCCTACCGGGCTGCCCATCAGACACGAGACCGATGTACGAGTCTGCGTTGACCCACCTACGCGCCTCTCGGCTAACGGACGCAGAGCTCATATACACACTATCACAGATCGCTCTCGCAGCTCTCTCCCTCACTGCACCCGCACTTGCCTCCCAATGGACGACATCTAAAATATACTCTGATGCTTGCTCGTTACAATTGTCTGCCAAGCAGCTTCCTGAGGTTGCAGAAACTATTAAATCACTCATCACCTCTGCTGGGCACCCACCAAACGTTGAGGCTGTGCGAGAAGTCGACCGACGGCTAAAATTGTGCAAGAATCTAGAAAAGATCGTGGGCAGTCAAGCCTATCAGAAAAAAGCGGACGCCAAGAGGAGCAAAAAAAGGCGAACGAGACAAATCAGGCGATGAAGAACAGAGACCTCTTTGGCAACGAGCTGGAAAAAGGTGATTTGGTTGATTATAATGATGACGATGATTAGACCGCGTTGTACTTGCATTCACAAAGTACGCCTGATATTGTAGAAGGAATTTTCATTGGGTATTATCAACATATGTATCCCTAACGAGCCCGGAGGCTTTCGAATCTCATCGGTTCTGGGAGTGATGTCCGCTGAATTTGGGGAAAAGGAATGAAAGTTATTGTTGGCTACAGATTGACCTCCTCAAACCATGGCCACGACGGGCGGTCTGGAAGGCTTCGAAAGAGCCGAGGGCGGAAAAACGATGTCAACGGGAACAAATGACATGATGATTCCCAATATTTTTGGGAATGTGACCAAGCGAATAGAAGGCTAGGTTCCATCGTATTAAGAAACCCGAAGTTGGTCTCGAATGCAAACGACGAGGAATTAGACTCTTCGATGATGGTTCGCTGAAAGCAGTGTAGTTTACGTGGATGATGCGGAGACAGACTGTCAGGCAATGCCACAGCATAGAAACTTACTGCTCAGCCGTTGAGGTAAATTGAGCCATATAAGATGCTACAAGCAACGAAAATGAGGCCTAGAAACCTGAAACATGTGTCAATGTAGAATAGTTGCGTTTGACGGTAAGCTGGCTCACAACATTCACAGTCGAATGGACATAATGGTGTGTCTGAAGCCGAGCAGACATGAAAAGCGAGAAAATGCACCAAATCGCATGCTTACCGCCCCCCTCCTCGTGTATTCCGAGCTCTTCTTCTTTGTAGATAGCCCAACCTTCCTCTGTCTTCTTGCCTAGTGGAATCGATTAGATGGCAGCAGGTCGGTATAACGGAAGATAACTAACGAGGTCGGGACCCACGAGAATCAGTGAATTTACTTTCATCAGCAAGATCTGCTTCCTTTGCAGATGACTTTGAAACCTTGGCCTTCTTCTCGACCTTTGGCCGCTTTACGCTCGAGACCTGGGTAGAGGGATCGATGACAGTGTCAGGTGTAGGGCGAGATTGGGGCTGGGTAGGCGGGTTGTCAGCAAGCTCAGCATCGCGTTTGCGTTTCTTGTCTTTTGCCTTCTTCTTCTTTGCAGGAAGAGATGACGTAGAGGCGACGGGCTGTATGGCTGGAGCTTTGCCCTTAGAAGAGAAGATTTCGTCGATTTCTGACATTGTTGGGAGTGTCAAAGAAAGCAGACAACTTACAAACGGGAAATTTTCTTGTCACGCAAGTTACAGTGACATGTCACAAGGCACTTGGGTACCGACAAGCGTCCGTAGTTGGAACAGCCCCGGTGCCCTGGCTGGTACAGTGTATATGGGAAACATTGGATGAACTGTAAGAATAAGAGAGTGCAAGTGACTGAGATGAACGTTATGAACAAGACCAAGGTTGGGGGCGCGCCCAGTGTCCAGATTTGGCACGATATGTGAAACGCAAGTTGTCCGACGACCAGACCCACCAGTCTACGCTGGAACACCCCCTGCGACGCCACAGCCGACGTCTACGCCAGCAACCATGGTGTAAGTCAACTATCCCTCTCACAGCACACTACCTCATGCTGGTTGTCTTACTAGGCCCCAAAACGGACAGGCCAGCAGGCCACAGCATCAACAACAGGGCCTGCCATCGTTCATGACGCCCAATCCAGGCTTTGATCCATCCCCGTATTTCAATAATCTGGATCCAACCCAGGCTGCCAAACAAATGGCCGCCCTCACTGCTGCTAGTCAAGCAAGAATAGCAAATAGTCGCCCCACGGCTCTTCTCAACCCTCCAAGCGGAACAAATTCGGCGCCATTCCTCGGAGGAACTAATCCTCCCAATTATCCACCTGCAAACTATGACCTCTCGTCAGGCTCATCTACGCAGCACGCGACTTTCCAGATGCCGAACAACCTCCCGGTCTCTAATTCTTCCTCGTTCCTTGATCCAATGTCCCTCCAAGCCTCCCGAAGTGCTCCCCACGCCAACAATACCACTCTCAAACAGCGTCAACAAGGATTTCTGAATGGCCTTGCCAATGTTATGTCGACCATAGGCACTCCCCTACCACCAACACTCACAGGAGTCCCTACGCCGAGCTACGATCCAAACACCTCAAGGTGGAAGCGTTTAGAGCCATCGTCAGAAATAGGATTCCTACGACTTGCTGGAAAGGATATAGACCTGTTCAAACTCTGGGGATCAGTCTTCCAGAGTGGAGGAGGACATGCGGTATGGTAGTACACCTGGTCGCCATAGAATTGCTAGCTCATATTCGGTCCTCCAGGTAATGGCTAACAATGGATGGGGTGCGATCCTAGCGCAATTCAACCTTCCAGAGGAAATTCCTCAACCACCCCCGAATGTTGGCGCTATTTCTGTTGCACAAACCATCGCGCAACTATATATGACGATGCTATTTCCCTTCGAGCAGCATTACAAAAGTAATATACAGGACCAACAGAAGAGGGCGTTGGCCTCTCGGCAGGGTGGTCAACAAACTCCCATCGAATTTTCAGGTCATAATCGGCTTCCAAGTGGATCACAGCCAGGTCAGATCCAGCGAGGGCAATCAGGGCATTCGATGACCTCAATAAATATGGCTACTGGAGCAGCGCCACCGTCAACGGTCAACGGATCCTCACCATTTCCGCAATCCCCCATGCCGCACATACCAACCCAACGACCCGAGTCCACCGCGCCAAGTCAAGCCACCCCAGGCGCTTCTCACAATATCTCTGGAGGTCTTCCACATGACACGCAGGTTAATGGCCTCGACGTTGACGTCCTTGACCAAGAAACGCAAGGAATTAAAAGGAAGATAGATTATGATGAGCGGGACGGGAAACGAGCGCGGCAAAAAACTGGTGAGTGCTTAGTATCTTTGTTACATATCCGTCTCATTCATTGCAGGGTCGGAGCCGCCAGCCGAAAACATGCCTGTGTGTTGTTCGCTTTAAAGTTATGATCCTTGCTTTTGGTGCTAACCTTTCCGTGTTAGTCGGCTATGTCTACGGCGGTTGATCGGAGTTCTTCTGCCACGACGTCTGGCGCAGCTCCACAAGCGCCCACAACGATGCCAGCACCACTACGACCACGACAACAACCATCCCGCCGAAAGATCGAATACGTCCCTTTGGCTCGAGAAGTTGAAACCTATGGCGGTCGAGACTTGAAGTCCCTAGAAACCGAGTTCGGAAACCTTACGCAACGTCGTCCGATACGGGATATCAATGACTGGGGCACTGTCGACATTGAAGCGCTCACCATGTCCATTCGCTCAAGGTTATCGAACGAATTGTCATATGCTTTGACAACATTTACCTTGTTGTCAACCATGCGGGGTCAAACACCTGGTTCTGGTTTCCCGGTTTTCCAATCGCCTGATCTTTTTGACGAGGTGCTTGACCTTCTTGAGGAGCAGGCCTTTGGTGACGCTGAGGACACAGAGGCTGATCTTCCACATGCCGATTCATCCGTCGTAACGCACCGTGAACTTATGATTCTGGTGTACGAATCCCAGAGCCAACCATTCGCTGTGCTCTCACCTCATCAGGGTTCAAACGATCCAATTCTTGGACCTCGCCAACGCCCAGGAAATATTGTTCTGGCCATAGTGAACATAATTCGCAATCTATCCACAATTCCGGATAACCTAGAATTTATATCCCGTCACCCAAGGCTTATCGACTTGATGCTTCGCTTATGTACCGTGACGCATGGTGAAGATTGCACCCCAACCCCAACCTCCTCGGCCCTTTCTCTTGGTGATCTAGTCCACATGCGCAAGGACGTACTATATACCCTTACGAACATCGCTGGCGGCATACATCTATCCACTTATCCTTCCCACATCACCTTCAGAATGGCCATCCGAGCTTTTCAACTAATTTCATCATACCTCATCGACCCCATCGAGGCCATCTCACCGTTGGCTTGCGTCCAGCTTGCCGGGGTTCCACTCAGCGGAAACCTCAAACCGCCTGTACTCGCTGACGTTGCCCTTGACGTGTTCAGTCGGTTGAGTCAGGCAGATTCAAACCGACAAATCTTCTCTAGATCTGTTCCCCAAACATCACTCCTTCGCGTCTTTGAGGCGCTCGTCCACAGGCTCCCAGTGGTTGATGCGGACTTCCAACTGATGACCCGGGATGTGTGGTTAAGCTATTTGGAGAAAACCATAATGGCGATTTACTCCGTAGCTTTCCTTGCTCCGCCGGCAGTTAAAGAAAAACTGAAGGCAAACCGCGCTTTGGGTTTCAAGGCGGTCATGCTCAGGATGATTCAAAAGTTTTTGATGACGCACGACTCACGGGCGTGGTTTGTCGTCTGTATTAGGAGGGCCGTCGAGGCTATGAAAGTCCTAGACGATGCTGAAGATTGCTTCGACACATCCAAATCGGCAGTGCCGACAATGTCTTTTGGAATGGGGTACGGAGAGGTCGGCGACAACAGCACCGAAAGAGGCACAGGCTTACTTGGTGGCCATCGAGATGTGACTTGGGAAATGTTGATGTTACGAGAGGTGCAAATGGACGAGGTCCTGTTTAGCGAGTTGGAAAGCCTTTCTCGTGTTGAGTGCTGAGCATTTCTAATTCCACACTGTTCTATCTCCATGAACTGTACATATATCCGGATTCAGTGCTGTCTATGTATACAATTAATAGTTTTGAGATTTGACGAGGACACGATCTTGAAACCCATGTTGTACTTAACAAAGTTGGCCAGGTTCGGGCTCCGAGTTTACTTTTGTCCCGCCACCATGACCGACTCTCTTCCTCCCCCAATCTACTCGCAGACAGATCCAGACGAAGGGTCTGTTGCACAAGCAGAGCCGGGCAACCTAGAAGAAGGCCCTCAAATTCTAATCATTCCGACAGGAGATGCTGTGAACTTTCAGAAAGGCTTTTTAGGTGCCGAAGGTGAACGAGCTGCAATCGAGGGCGAGCTTCAAATCAAGGGCATCGAGCCAGATCATTGGGCCAAAGTGTGAGCACTTTTCGCCGTTTAGGAGGAAGATTTTCTGTTGAATTACTCGTGAATGCCAAGAACGATTTCACTGCGGACTGTCGAGAAGGCCTATGAGCTCGAGATTGAACTTGGATCGTCCGAGATCTTGCTATTTTCTCGGATGCTTGCTGCACTTACCCCGTTCCCGTCCTCTTTTCCATTTGCGATTCCTCTCTTGGACGATGCTCCCCAGCCCATTCAGACAGCTGAGTCCTCGCTAACGCACCATTTGACTGCAACACTCCACCCATTCGACCCACTTTCGCCTTCTCACTCCAAGACGCTTATCGTGCATACTCGGCGATACACTTCGCATGCACACACCGTCCCTTCTCATCCCGAAACACACAGTCTAGAGGACCCAACCCGTGTCGAGGTCGAGGTACCTCGAACAACATTCATAGCTGGTGAATCTATTCCGGCGTACGTCACAGTCCCCCCTCCCGCAACAGAATTAGTTGTGGACCAGGGTTTGAGACTGCGGAATGTCCGAGTGGAACTTGTGCGACTAGTGAAAGTCAAACAAACTGGCGATGTGGATGGGATACTAGACACAGATTCGAATATACCTTCTGGTCTTGAAGAAAGCACGAAAGAACAAACTGATGGACCCTCATCGGCCAGTGGGGAAAGACTCTTTCAACCGTCGTCGTCGAAGGCTCCCTTCTTTTCCCTGCCAGTTAGTTCGTCTCACAGAACGGTAATTGCGCGTTCTGGAGCATCATGTCGTTTCCACTCCTCTCGCCCCGTCAAACTACGCTTTGTGCTCCATCATGTCTTGCCCTCAGGTTCCCCTTCGCACTTGTCTGCCGATCTCCCCAGTGGAGACCACGGGCAATACGATAGTGATGCCGAATGCCCATCGATCACTCAATGCACCATCCTTCATTCCATCACCTTTCGGCTTTTCGTTTACATATCTTTTGTCGATATGACGACTCGAAGGGAACGCATCTCCACCCTGTCTATCCCCATCACAGTCCTTCCTCCTCCTGCTCCTCTCCCACAGGTGTCACACGAAATAGACGTTGCTTATCAAAAGAAACACGATCGACCGCCTCTAAAGACTGTCAGACAAGATGATACAGAACATCCCACTCCTTATTATTCCGAAGGAGAAGCTGGTCCAAGTATGCTACCAAACAGTGCTCCGCCTCCCTTTGAAGAACGAGACGCACCTCCTCCATTCAGCTTTGAAGGGAATATGGCGTCAACTTCTACAAGATTGCCTACATTCCTTGAATCTGAATCAGAGATCATAATCCCAGACACCAATTCACATCTGCTGGATCACCCGCCTCCGTCACCCACTACGATCGGCGAAGGGCTAAAGTTCGGGTTCACGCCATCGGAACAGTTTGATGGCCATACGGAGCCTACGCAGCGTTCAATGACCCCGCCTCCTACCTTGGAAATGGCTACAAGAGATACGGATCTAACACAGCTGGCCGATATCCGGGAGCCACAACGGGCTATGGAAGCATTGGGTCTTGCTCTAGATCGCCACGACGAATCAGTGGCTGGAGAGAGACCTCCACCACCCCCTGCCATGGACGACCCCTCTGACCCGCCTCCATCCATAGATTCAGAGTTCAGATCACCAGACATGCCACAACAGACATCCCCACCGCGCGCATTATCCATTTTGCCCCCATCATTCAGTTCGAATGAACCTCGCCCGCCCTCGCCGACTCGAACTTCACAGGAGCCCGCATCTGCTCATGGTCATGCCCCACCTCCATATCTTGTACCAGGAAACAACGACCAGGAAACTGTCGCACGGCCTCCTCCTTACATGGACTAATCACCGCATATTTCTGTCAGTCTCAAAGGATTCCACTAGCTCGTCCGGTAAACCGTCCAAGAATAAATCAGCCAATTACAGGGTTAAAGATGATATACGTAGACCTGCGAGAAATAATGGACGTGTAGAACAGAGGACAAACGGTGCAGTCGTGAAACTCGTAATAAAAAAGAATACGGAGGCATAGACGATTAAAGGAATCTCAACAGTTGCATGCGTCCTTCGACTTAGCCGCGCTCTCCTCGAGGTTAACGCCACTCTCTTGCCGTGCACCATCAGCACGACTGCCCGGGGCACCTGATCGGCCAGTGCCCCTTGTTGCGGCCAAGATGTGTTCAATCGGAATCTTTTTCGCTGCATATCCCGATATAAGCGACGGAGTGACTGCGGACGAGACAATGTAATTACCGATTTCAGTGAAGATATCAACAATACCCTCTCCCGTCTTGGCGCTGGTCTCAAAGAAGAGCAGCCCAGCCTCTGTTGCGTACGCCTGTGCTTCCTCTCTAGGCACCTGACGCAGGCTCTCAGGTTCTCCTGAAGAGCCTGGCGTTTCTCCGGGGGTAGCTGTGGCATCGTCAGCTTCGTCTTCTGATTCAGAGGATGATGCTGCGCCGGGTGATGACGCCGAAGGTTGGACAAGGTCGAGTTTGTTCCCCGCCAGTGCAATGACAATATTAGGGTTCGCTTGCCGCTGCAGCTCCTTTACCCAGGACTTGGCCTTCTCTAAGCTGGTAGCCTTGGTGATATCATAGACGACGACTGCAGCCTGAGCGTTGCGGTAGTACATAGGCTATTTAAGAAAAGGGGGGGGGTCAGAACTTGCAATCAATGAAGTAGGCTAGCCAAACGCACTGCGAGTGAATGGAACCGCTCCTGCCCGGCTGTGTCCCAAATTTCATATCGTAAAACGCGGTCCTCTAATCTACATTTCTGTGTGAGAAATGCAGCGCCGATTGTTGGTTCCTTGTTGGCTTGGAATTCGTTTGACACCTGGAGTTGAGAAGGTCAATAGAGGGTTGAGCTGCGGAGGCATAGACATACGAATCGAAGGACCACGGAGGACTTGCCCACTGCTGCTTCGCCTTATCGAAGGTTTGACATCAGTACATGATGAGGGTATAATTTGGTTGACGAGAAGAAAGAGAGATGCAGAAGAGCGGAGTACGTTGTAGTAGTACATCCAACAGAATTCCCTGAATGTGGGCTTACCTAGTAGAACTAGCTTCACTTGGACAGACTTGTCCACGGAACCAGAGGCGGAGTCAGACATCTTGGTGTAAGGAAAGATATGGTACAAGGAGAAATGATGATGGCTGCTGCACACCAGCGATTACAGCGGTGTTTGTTCTGTGTTTGTCTTACTGTCACAGGCTCTGTACGGAAAAGCGTACAGCGTGGGCTCGTGGAGCCGGCGAGTGGCAAAGCCCACTACCATATACTATAATATAGAGCCTGCGGCTCGTCGACAACTTCCACATATATACCATCGAGGCAGACATTACAAGAATTCTGACATTAGGTTGAGAATGATACAACCTACTCAGCTGCAACCTGCATTGTCCCTTACAAGTCACTCTTCAAGTCGTGTACCTTCAGAAAATGACTTGAGGGGAGGTAATTTGCATGACAGGCCCATGGTGCCAAGATAAATAGTGTCAAGCTGGTCAGCACGGCTGGCGGCGCCAAGCACTATCTACTGGATGCCCAAAGGGCCAGAGCTCAGATGCTGGTAAATCACCGAGAAATAATGGAAAGAGCAAGCAGATGGATGGATAACCCGGAAAAATAGTCAAAAGTAGCGGGGCATTGCTAGCACGTACGTCGGTTAGGAGTCAGGACCGTTAGGTATGTTGCAGATAGGCTGGAAGGCATCTGCACCCGATCATCATCATGCGGTCACGTGACCGGCCCGAGTTGAATGCAGCTGAATATGATATATGTTACGGCGCCTCACTAGTACTATTAGCAGCGCTATTGAGCTCAAATGTAAGTCGAAGTTTATTACGGAACATCTAAGTACTCATGTTACAGGTCTATATATGACCAATTTTTCCCCCATGCATCGTTTGGGGCGCAACTTATCGTTAGTCTTTAGATCAGCGTCGGGTACCTGGCGGAGATTAGTCATCATGATGTGGGGTAAAGTTAAAATGACCAACTTTAAGCAGTTCTTTTTTGTCTCCCAAGCCTTTCAATGGCCCCTCCTGCTTTCTCCCCGACTACAGCTAGCGTTCCGCCTCCAGGAGTCAGCTTGAGGCTCAACCAGCTTTCCAACCTCCCTGTTCATCTTCATCCCTTGGTAACATATTCCGACTTGATCAACTTACCCCGTATACTCAAATCGTTCCAACGCCCCTCAGAATCCTTTAGACTTCCTTCTACGCGCCGCTCAGATATACCCAGACAAGCTTGCCCTTGTCCATTCCGATGTTGAATTTCCTGTATCCTACACCTTTACCGTCTGGTCAGTAAATTCGTGTGTTCCTATGCTCAGGGGTTCAGATTTAACGATGCTAGAACTCTGAATAGGGCTCAACGTGTGCAGAATCTAGCGTATGCATTGATACAGGCTGGAATAAAACCTGGTGACCGTGTCGCCGTGATTGCTCCCAATTCGTAAGTACACCGTTCTATCTATCCATTTCCATGTGCTGATCTCTTCCAAGGCCAATGATCGCAGGTTCGTTTGAAATCACCATTACAAGAATTCACCCTGAAAGACTGTTCAGATGCTCATCATGGTGTGATTGCTGCGAGGGCAATTCTAACTACCATTAACACTCGTCTGAAGCCCCAGGAAGTCGCGTACATCCTGGAGCACAGTGGCGCTCGCCTCATTCTAATTGATCACGAATACACTCACCTTATACAAGGCACCAATATACCTTGTATCGTATCTAATGACACTGGAAGGGCTGACGACCCATACGAAATGTTTCTGAGTAACGGTCGACAATTCAGCCGCGAACGAGGCTGGGCGGGGCTCGACGCTGAAGCTGACGAGAATACACCTTGTGTCCTTTGCTACACGTACGGAACAAATATGCTTCTGTTTGTCGATAATTCCCACTGACCAGCGACGCAGTTCTGGAACAACTGGACGCGTATGTCATCTCTGTGTCCTTCCCGTACAGATGGTTTATTATGGTACTTAGCCCAAAGGTGTCATTACGACGCTTAGAGGTAAATTTCTCTTCTGCCACAGACGTTCTGTCACTAACATAGCGGCAGGCTGTTATCTCGCAGCAATCGGGAACGCGTTCGAGGGGCAGTAAGCAGCTCTCTCTAGTGCCAAGCGTGTTTCACTAAATCGTTTTTAGAATGAACCGGCATTCGACATACCTGTGGTATGCCTCAAATTATATATCTCTCATTCTTTTCTTTCATCTCGCTGCAGGATCCTACCCATGTTCCATGCTGCAGGTTGGACTTTTCCATGGGCAAGCGTTTTCGCATTTGCAACACAGGTCGGCGTCCTAATATCGTCGCGGATGCAGAGTATTCACGCCCAACCGCATAGATTACCCTTCGCACAGTCAACTATACCCATATCTGGAATCATCTATTAAATTCTGGCATAACCCACTACTGTGGCGCACCTACTGTTCAGGTATGGCCAAAGTTATTTCAACCCATCCAGGATTTTAATTCTGCCTTCTCAGATTGGGATAATCAATGACCCATTAGCTAGGAAACCCCCACAGCCGGTGAAAGCTATAGTGGGTCAGCAATCATTAACTTTGGCTTATCTTCTTGTGCTAAACGGAATGTGTAGCGGGTGCCGCTCCGACTCCTCATCTCATCGCGAGCCTAGAGACAATCGGCATAACTCCCTTCCATGTTTACGGCTTGACGTAGGTCTAAGCCTTTTCTGGGAAAGTATATATTCTGACGCGAAGATTTCAATCTTGTAGGGAGGTAAATTGTCATCCATCTCATCGTGCCAAAGATGTTCTAATCCCACTACAGACTTACGGTCCTTTCACCAGAAGTTACGAGCAGTCTTCCTGGTCCACGCTCTCCTTGGAGCAACGCTCAAAGCTTATGGCAAGGCAGGGCCATGCTTTTGCGACGGCTCAAGAGGTTCGCGTCGTGTACCAGCCAGATGAACACTCGAAAGAGGACGAATTGATAGACGTACCTCGGGATGGGAAAACCCTAGGTGAAATTGTTACACGGGGTAACATCGTCATGAAAGAAGCAAGCACTCCTGTTGATCAGACGGATATGCCTCTGACTATGTTTGTTTCACCCAGTACTTTCGTGACCCGGAGGCGACAGCAAATGCTTTTCGTGGAGGAGCATTTAGATCTGGTGATTTAGCTGTTTGGCACCCCGACGGCAGTATCGCCATTATGGACAGGAGCAAAGACATCATTATATCTGGTGGAGAGGTACTAAATGACCTGATATCTTATGTGTATTTGCTAATCACTGTAATCCAGAATGCGTCCTCCCTAGCCATTGAACAAGGTATGGTTCCACACTTTCAGTATTCCTCGTCATATGAAGTAACCTTTTATAGAACTTGCAAGCCATCCTCATATCCTTGAAGTCACTGTTGTGGCGCGGAACCATGAAAAATGGGGAGAACGGCCGATGGCCTTTGTAGTATTGCACCCACAGCATGCCTCCAAGTGGGCAGGCCGTCATCATGAGTTTGCTACTGACCTCAAAGTGCACGCCAAACGCAGATTACCTGGCTTTGCGTGCCCTGAATGGGTTGAGGTTGTCCCGGAGTTGCCTGTGAGTTCTACATTACTTTTTATGCCTTTTTGCTGCTAATGACGTCTGTCAGAAAACATCCACTGGGAAGATACTGAAGACAGAGCTGCGTAGGGTTGTCGCAAAGTTATGAAATTCGGTACTTGTAATGTAGAATCCTGAGATCTATCTCAATTATACCAGTCATATCTCACAATCACTTGGATAGCAGTACTGAATTCAACTGATTTATATAACTTAACACGCCTGGTTGGGTCTAGGGTTACATTATGACTGTTGTAAGAAATGATGGCAGTAATATATGGGATCTGTAGTCGTAATGTGGGAGCAAAGGAATCCATGTGAAGTGTCAGGGGAGTCATCAGACAACGCTTGGACACAGCCGAAGTATGCGGAAGGATCCTACGTTGCGTTCACAAAAATAAATCTCGTCACCTTTTCGTCCAAGGAATAACACCTCGTCATGAGCATCCAGCTCGATGTCGCCCAAAGAAAATTCGGACCTGCCAGCAGGAGATTTTGTAGGCCCAGTGCTCAACTTCTTGCCTGGGATATGGCTATGGCTTCCTTTCCCTCTGGACAGAACTGTGGCTGTCGTCGAAGAAGACGCGACAGGCGTTCCAATCTTCCAAACGAAGGGAGCCCGCCTATTGATGTTGGAATGAGGTGGAGAGAATTGCGGCAGCACCGTCCGAGACTCGTCTGCGGGACGGAGCAAAGCATCACTCAAATCCACCGCTTCCAATCCACCTTGACGCATTGCAACTAGCACAGCTCGATTATCTATATCCAACGCTTCCAAACGTTTGATATCACCCATTCTACCCATCAACGCTGGCTTGGAATCCTCGTCTTGTTCGTCAGAACTCCAAACAAACCGGCCTTTGAGCACTGATCGTCCTCGCGCGTCAACAATTGCAGTGCTATGCCCACCCCGGGATGAAAAGAACAGTGCAGGAGGACCAAAATGGCGAGGTTGAGCCAACAGAGATATGGGATGCAACAATGGCTTTTCTGTATCAGAAATGCTGCTGGCGATGGCGGGAGCAGGTGCAGCTGGCGGTGGGGGAGACCGGAAGGGATGTGTGGGGTCAACACTCTGCAATCTCAGATCTTTGAGAAGCATATATGTGTCGTCTTCCTCTCGCCTAACGGGAAGATCAGGAGGCAGCAACCCATCCTTGTACCAGGCCTGCATCAACGACGCCTTCCATGGACCTGCATAACAAAGAAATTAGTTCAAATTACATGGTGCTACGCGTGATGTGTGACGAGTCTGACTTACCATGAACGACATTCTTGGGGTCGCGATAATACCAGCGAGAAGGGGCAGTGGGTACTGGGACAGGGAGGCCAGGTGGCGAGAATTGTATTTGAGTCAGATCCGTTGAGCTCCCTTCCTCAGGTTCGTGCTCAGCCCGATAGTCTAGAAAAGAGGGATATGTGGGGGGGATAATATATTCATCGGCAATCGAAGCCAAGGGAAACTTTGGCGCAAAAGTCAATTGCTGGAATGTCGTATATGGGCCCATCTGAGCAGTTGCCACAGCCACAAGCTCGTGGCTCGTGGCGGATGAGGTTGCAGAATCAGCAGGTGCATTCGTACTGTCTTGTTGAGCATCTGGATGTTCGTTTGGAATAAGTGTAGGTGACCCCGAGCGGTCGGTCCCATCGCCAGTTACAACCACCGTTGAGCCAACAGCAACAGAAACACCAATGCTCACGTTGACATTAGTGTCTTCCTCCAGGGCTGCCTCGGAGTCATTGCTAGGGTTTTCTCCTGCTCGCACCTCCCGGGCCCGTCGTCTTGCTGCCCGCCGTTCTGCGCGCCCTATCCTGACTTCTCGCACTCGCACCGTGGCCGGTTCGAGGCCAAAAACGTTCTGGGAGAATACGAGAAAGACTTCCACCAGGTCGTCCCCTTGTAACTGGAGTTCAAGCGACCGGGGGGAATCGGGCAGTATGAAGGTCCGAGATAGACCCAGCGCCGTACGGTAGGTCCCTGCAAATAACTCGACTTTTTCGCCATTCTCACCGCATAGAATAGCAAGAAAGCTGTGAAATTTCAATACCAGTCCCATTTCAGACGAATTCGAAACCAACCTTTTCTTGGCAGTTTCCACCGCCTTGACCATCAATGCACCTTTTGTACCAGGCAGTTTGACATATTCCAACTTTGGTGGAGGGGCATGGGGTGCAAGCGGCGTGGCGGGAGTTTTCTTTG
Organism: Lyophyllum semitale; assembly: GCA_018851285.1. Classification (NCBI taxonomy): domain Eukaryota; kingdom Fungi; phylum Basidiomycota; class Agaricomycetes; order Agaricales; family Lyophyllaceae; genus Lyophyllum; species Lyophyllum semitale. The sequence continues at coordinate 31,035 of JABCKH010000078.1, read as the reverse complement.
CGCTGTCAGTATCGATAGCACTAGTTGTAGGCAAGGCAGGTCGCTCATCAGATCTCCTGCTGTTGAAGGCGTTGGTAAGGAGGCGGGGGATGAAACGCGACGAGCGGGATGATTGTGAAGATATAATCGAGGGAGTAGTTTCGCGCATATCTGGAAGAGTTGCACTTGAAAGCGAAAGTGGCGGTGGGTCGTTAGGCGACGACGATGGACGAATCGTCGATGTCTGCGAATGGTTGGATCGGAACGATTGAGATCGCGAAAAGCGGCGGTTGGGCCTTTCTCTGGAGAGTGGTGCAGTTGACGGGGTCACAGATGGAGACGGCACTGTCAGGTCATTAGTATCCGTTGACAGGCCTCCAAGCAAGGTAGACCAGCGACGCCGGCGTCTTTGTGGTCCGTCATTAGTAGATGGGCGGCTAAGGGAGTTGTGCCCATCAGATGTTCGAGGACTGGAAGGTTCACCGTCCCCCGTTACGACAGGGTGAGACGCCGTTAGCAAAATAGGCTGCTGCGGTCGTCTTGTACCTATAGGAGGAAGATCGGGGATCCGAGACTCCAGTAGGACTTGCGCCAGGCTTATACCGTCGTCACCATCATCTTCGTCCTCTTCGACAGCGCCAAACGGGGTATCCGGCTCCTGAGCTGTTTCTGCATTGTGTATATTATGAACGGACGGCGGTGAGTGAGATAGCGCCTGACGAAGTGTTAATAGCGTCGGGGCAGGCGAAGGTTCAGGAGGTACCACTGTATTCGAACGCGCCAGAGAGAGGTCGAGATTCGACGGTCTATTCCGTCGCGTCGAGCTCACCGATGTACGTGGCGGGGTGGTGTGTACAGATGCAGCGGAAGGCTGCACAGCCGCGGAAAGAGTGGCACTCGTCCGTTCGTCTAATGCTTGGCTCCCGCTGGAGCCTGCCGCGACGATGTCAATAGCTTCATCGTCACTGGACTCGGCCCAGTCAGCCTTGGCGTCTGGATCATGGGCTCTGTTGGTATCGACATTACGACTGACTCCCGCCAGAACATTGCTAACCGATCCACTGCGGGAGCGGGGATTGAATGACGCCGTTGATGTCTGTCGCTGGAGCCACGGTGGATGGGTGAGGTCTGAGGGACTACTGTATGGTGGCGGGTGTTCAATGGTATCGGGTATCTGGGTGGGTATCTGTACTTGCGGGGTTTTAGGTTTGAGTTTTTTTGGGGTTCGCGGAGTGGGTGAGCGAGGTACCAAAGGCGCAGGAGGTGTTGAATTGGGTACAGGCGGGACAGGGACAGCGCCGAGGGAGCCCTTGCGGAGTAGGTTGCTGCGAGCGACTGGATCGGGAAGCGGGGGGGTAGACAGACTGGATTTTCGCGTCTTTTCTGCGGATTCGCGGGACTCGTTACTATCCATGTTCATAAGCTTCTTCACCGTCTCCCTTCGCGAACGATCTCGTTCACGACGCATCTCCATCTCTATTCGCCACTCGATTGCTTTTTTGACCTCTTCCAAGGCGTACACACGAACTCCATCTCGCCTTCCCGCAATGGCTACCAGTACCCCACGCTGCTCCATGACGACAATACTTTTAAAGTTGACGCGACGTACGAGAGCGTATGGCTGAGGGGCTGGTGGTGAGACGAGAGGAAGTACATCCAAGCCTTGAGCGTGACAGAGAAGTAGATAATGGGGTGCCAGAAAAGCACCACTTGAGGGAGGAGTGCTGAAATGTGATGGAGAGAGGTCAGCGGTTAGAACGGACAACGAAAGACCCAGCTCCTGAAGAGTAGGCGCCGGAAGTGGAGGGGGAGGTGTGACTGGTCTGCCTGGTACAGGGGACGAGGCTCGAGACGGGGTTTCGGACGTTTGTCCAGGAGTAGCGGAGGGGGGGTCTTCACGGACAGCATTTCGTAAGGCGGCCGTCGTTTGATGGTCCCGTCGGTGGATGAGATTTGTGAAGAATCCTGAGAGTCTGTTGGAAGAACGAGTCTGAAAGGAACATTAGTTTTTCGATAAACCAAGTACATATTGTCTGGCAGATACGTACATCAGCAGTTGATCTGTGTCGTGCTCGACGTTGTTGCTGGGCTAAGATCCCTTCCTCCTGAAGAGTCGGACTCTGAGAAGGTGAAGGTCTGGTGGCATTCGATGCTTCAGTGGTCCTCGCGGTTGCAGGACGCTGGTGCAGGACAGACTCCGGCTCGGTGACGTGCACCTCCGGCAAGCTCTGGACACTGGCGGCATCGGAAGGTTGTTCGAGACTGGTTGAAATGGACGCGCCCCGGGAACTGTGCATTGGACTATTGTCGCCCTTGCCCTGATCCGAAGTCGAGATTTTGACACGCTGAACTGCAACATTGGATTCGATTCTGGTTGAGACCTCGACCTCCTCTATTCCTTCAGGATGATCCACATAGAGTTGGTCATCTTCCAAAGCATCGCTTAGGGTATCCTCGGGGTCAGCGATGTGGGCCATGGTAAGCGAGACAGGTTTAAAGGCAAAGCAGAAGGAGATATAGTCCGAGGGCGAGACGAGGGCCTGAATTAACAAGACATTGATGAAAATGGCGGAGAGAAAGGTGGGGAACACTGAGGAGGTCAACTGAAGAGCCCTGAATCCCACGCCACCCTTCTAACCCGATACCGCTTTACTTAAGGACCAGACCGTGCCCAACTATCCCTACCTATGCTGTCTCTCTCGCGTTATGCTGCTCCCCGTCTTGCTTTGCGCTCATTTAGAGCCCACCATTCAGTCCCACCCGCCCTCAACTCCGTCACAGAGCAGGACCTCGCCTACTTTGCTAAAATTCTCCCTCCCTCTTCCATCCTTTCTACCCTACCACCCTCATCAGTGTTGTCGGACGAACTAGAACAATACAATAATGACTGGATGGGTAAATACCGCGGCACCTCAACGACTGTTCTAAAACCCAAAACAACCAAACAAGTCAGCGAGATCGTAAAGTGGTGCAATGAGAGACGCATAGGTATCGTTCCCCAAGGCGGAAACACTGGTTTAGTGGGGGGAAGCGTTCCAATACGCGACGAAGTTATTCTCTCCCTTTCGAACATGAGCAAAGTGCGCTCCTTCGACCCAATATCTGGTCACTACTCCTATTTGTCTATCCTCCGTCCTCTTATTAATTCAGTGTACAGGCATATTGGTTGCTGATGCTGGCTGTATTCTCCAATCCCTCACGGACTATATTGCTCCCCATAATCATATCATGCCAATAGACTTGGGTGCGAAAGGGAGGTTAGTGCTTCGTTTATGTTGTTCGGAACGCTACTAATCCTTGCGGACAGCTGTCAGATCGGTGGCAATGTTGCCACAAACGCCGGTGGTCTCCGTCTTCTCCGCTATGGTTCACTCCATGGTACAGTTTTGGGACTTGAAGTTGTGCTCCCGGACGGTACCATCCTTGATCAGTTGACGACATTGCGCAAAGATAACACAGGTGATTCAACATCAGGATGTCAACTACGTTCACTAACCGGAGCCGGTGAGGTTACGATCTCAAGCAGCTATTCATCGGTGCTGAGGGAACTCTCGGAGTAATCACTGGTGTCTCTATCTTGACACCGCCAGCACCTCAGGCCTCTAACAATGTCATCCTGGCTCTTCCCTCGTTCAAGAATGTCCTTCCATTGTACGAAATTGTCAAACGGCAATTATCGGAAATTCTTTCGGCATTTGAATTCATCGACCGGACATCATATGATTTGGCCGTGAAGCATGGTCAGGGCAGGGCGCTCAGCGACGAAGACGTCAAAGGTGCCGAATGTTTTGTTCTAGTTGAAACTAGTGGCGGCCGACGAGAACACGATGAAGAAGTGATGGCTTCCCCGTCCTTCTGGCCTTGAGGTTTACTAATATCTTGCAGAAACTGGCAGACCTTCTGGAATTTCTCCTAGAAGCGGACAAGCCTCTCATCAATACCGGAGTCCTCTCACAATCACCTGCGCAGTTCTCATCTTTGTGGGCCCTTCGTGAGGGTGTCACGGAAGCGGTTTCCAAAGAAGGGAAGCCCTATAAATACGATATCTCGGTTCCTCTCTCAACCTTCCAAGATGTCATTGATGGTACTCGCGAACGCCTGAGGTCAAAAGGTCTGCTCGGTGATCATGCCGTAAAACACGTTATTGGCTATGGTCATGTGGGTGATGGTAAGTCGCTTCTTTTCATGATGTTTACCACCATTTTTTATTTATGCTCAGGAAACCTACATCTGAATGTCGTGGCGGAGTCCTATACACCTGAAATCCAAGATGCGCTCGAGCCGTACATTTACGAGGTCGTCGGTGAGTATCCTAAGGATTTGATCCCAGCCATGCCTCTTGCTTAACCGCTGCCATTTAGCATCACACCGTGGATCTGTTTCCGCTGAGCACGGAATTGGCGCCATGAAGACACATGCACTGCATTACTCCAAGAGCGATGTGAGCATTGCATGGATGAAGAAGATTAAGGAGATCTTCGACCCGCGAGGTATCATGAACCCTGGAAAGGTTCTAGAGTAATGGCGTCGTGTGCATTATATATAGAAAAAACATGAAAGGATTTGGAAGGGATGTCACATTATACTGTTTTTCGAGTCACATGACAACTGGTAAACCATAACCCTTACCCTAAAGGACATCCTTACCCTCAACCTTAAACTCGGGGCTCGTTGCAAGTGCCACAAATCAATGGTAATCTCCTCACCTGCTTTCTGCTAGACTAAATTCCAAAGCACCTATTTAGCCGATTTTCCAAGATGCCAATGGTCTAGCCGTGAAATTCTTTGTCCAGAAAGACCTGTCCCAGGAAATCCAAGCCGAACTCTGCGAGACGATCACTGTACGTGTTCCTTGGTCTACGCTGCGCTCTCTTATCGCGACTCTGACAATAACGGGGGCTAGTCTCTAGGTGGACGGGTGGAAGCAAAAGTTCCTCGTCAAGGGTATATCCTCGTTCAACCTGGCACTGCCGAAGAGGAGCGTCTCCGCCTCTGCTGGACAAGCCCGGACAGACCAGAACGTCATTTTGTACCGTATACGTATGTCGAGGCATGCAAAATAGCGGGGATGCTCTTGAAACAAATCTTCGTTGAGAACGGAGCGCCAATTGGCATGCACATCCATGCTAGTATCGCTAACGTCAACGCCCGAACCGCGCTTAGCCAGCGCATCATGGTGCGTTGGCTAATACTCATTCTCTCCCGCGTTTGGCGATTCTGATACATTTATCTTAGCATTCTGGTGGCGATCCTCATGCGTCGGCGCAGTCTGCTCGTGTCATCCTTGCCGACCCGCACACTGAGGTATTTCACCATCTTGTCAAGACTTACCAAGGCGTGCCCGATAAGTTTATCGAATCCTACCTGTGGGTCAAGAAATGTATTGAGAGGGGCTCGGTTGTGTATACTCCTCTGGTCTATAAAAATCCTGGGGGTCGACGCCCAGGCGAGGAGTAAGATTGGCAATGTTTTGCTCTGTACGGTCGCTAAAGACAGTTCCAGGAGAACCCAATTCACAGACGAAGACGAAGAGCATCTATGTGAATGGATAGCTGCCAAGATCCCTTATAAGGAAACCGGCGGTCGAACAGGAAACAGACTGTACCAGCAACTATGTGATCTCGTGAGTTTCGCATGCCTTTATATAATCTTTTCATTATGACCCAAACTTAAATAGAGCGCCGATCCCGAGTATGCGTGGGTCACTCGTCATACGTGGCAATCGTGGCGGGAACGATACAAAAAGAACGCAGTCCGCCTGGACACCATGATTGCCAGCATCGTCGACCGGAAGAAACCTGCCCCAGGCGAGAAGGGCCAATATGGTTACGTTCGCCAGGCCGAAGCGAAACCTAAGCGCACCCGGAAGAAACGCGCAAAAAACATCGATGCTCAAGTTGCTATCGACGATCTATCCGAGGTTGCAGGAATGCCAGCGATGGGAATGCATCCGGACCTTCAAGGGTTGCCAGCGATGGAGCCAGGGATATTTCCTCAGCTGCCTGCGCCCGCTGGTACCCCTCTCGAACTTGCTTCCGTGCGAAGGAGTCCAGCCGAAGAAGAGATGGATGAGGAGGCCAGTGAATGGATGGTGAGAATAGGCAACGCTGAACCCCCCGTTTGGGCCAAGAGGAAAGCAAGCGATGAGCCTGAAGACCCGAATGGAGAAAAGAGGGCCAGAACAGAGTAAGGTTTCCAAGCGATCCCCCTTCATGGTTTAAATTGACCCCGCATTCACAGCGAACCTGGCCCTTCCGCTCCCGCTGTGCCCACAGGAGAGCTGACGCCTCAAACACTCCTGGCCATCGCCGGAATTCACGTCCTCGATCAGGGTATTCGCGACATCGCCAGAGAGTTTAGATTTACGGTAGAGGAGGTTCAAGAATTTTACGACAAATGCGGTGAAATGGGTCGCACGCGAACTCGATTTCAGAAGATGCGACAACAGCTTGAAATTTTTGACAAAGAATAGGAAAGCAAATGCACCTAGTGTACATTTCCTAATCTTTGGACTTTTTTGGTTTATGTATACAGACAACATGTATTTTCTACGCCTCAGATATGAAGAAGACTTGCATACCTATGGTTGGATCAGGTGCAGTCTATACCTCGAACGAAGAACAGACACCGACTCAAGGCATATCGAAGTCCATGAGTAACTTGTAGTCTGCTGCCCTCGCCGGTGCAGAAGGGCTGTCGAAAGGCTTGCGGCGCCTGCATCACAAAATCCAGATTTGAACATGCAGTCAGTGGCCAAACCACGTACTTTTCTCCCGCCGCTGCAGAGGGGAAGGATCCAAAGAGGTCAGGATGTTTCGGTAGCGGAGATTCGCTTTTTCGATAGGTGGTCAGTGAGCATTTCTAGACGTTGACTGGTGATAGACTGACGTAAAATAAGGATGCTGGAGAGCCTCTTCAGCCGTTATCCGACGTGCGGGGTCATACGTTAACAGTGACATGAGCAAGTCGATTCCTGCCGTGGTCATATATTGGAACTTCTGGCGGAACTGGGGAGGTTGCGGCGACGGTAGTGTGAGCGTTTTCGCAACAGGAAGCGACGAGTATTCCGGCCAGGAACTGGTGGTGGGAGGTCCTAGGAGCTTGAAGATCATAGAAAGGAGTTCAATTTCCCCCTTTGCTTGGAAAAGAGGTTCCTTGAGCAGGAGTTCCGCGAAAATGCACCCAACAGACCACATGTCGATTGCTGTTGAGTACGTTGAGGCACCAAGCAGAATTTCGGGAGCTCTGGGCGATAGTGCTAGGGATCTGTCTGCGGAATGTAGAGGGAAGCACGTACCGATACCACAGTGTCACTACCAGCTGTGTCATTCCTCCGACACCCACTGGATCACCATACCGTCGCGCCAGGCCAAAGTCTGCGACTTTGATAGTACCTCGATTGTTCATAAGGAGGTTGCTGGTTTTCAAGTCGCGGTGTAATATCCAGTTTGAATGACAGTGAGCCACTGCAGACAACAGCTGGAGCATCAGGGTCTTCGTTTCAGATTGTAGGAAGGGCGCCGGCATCACGGTGAGGAGAGATTTGAGATCATGCTCGATAAAATCCATGACGACAAAAACCCTTTATTACAAAAAGTGGGTACAGCGTCGTAGTAGGGAACTGGGTCAACACGCACTGAGTCAATGTATCGCCAACCACAACCTCCCGAATCCCGACGACGTTTTCATGCTGACAAGACATCAGCGAATAGACCTCCCTCAGCGCAGTAATGGGGAATCCGTTCTTTTCTTCGTCGAGCTTAAGTTTCTTCAAAGCCACAATGTCGCCCGACTGTTTATCTCGTGCTCGAAAAACGACGCCGTAGGATCCTTCTTCGATTTGATTTAAGCGTTCGTAGCAGTATACAGAGCGAGAAGGAAGAATGGGTGGATGGTGGGTTCTTGGTGGGACATAGAGGCTGTGGCTAGGGCGAGCAGAAGTCGTTGAGAGCACACTGGATGAAGGGGCGTCGGCAGGGTTCGCGGATTGTTTCGGTTTTGCACGACGTTTTGGCGGGGGAGCTCGATAGTTCGCGCCGCCATCTTCTTCATCGTCGCCTTCCCACTTTGAGCGTTTCCGGGTCGGCGTCGCGTCAGTCGACATTGAACGAGTTTATGTGTGACCCATAATGTCACAGATTATAATTTATCTAGTAACCTCTAATCTCTTGATCAAAAGCTTTTATCAAGTGGTGCGTCGTCTCTCCTACCCTCCATTTACCCTCCTCTTGTACCCGCTTCAGAAACGGCTCTACACAGACCTTTCCAATAGAAATAAATAGATCCTCTAAAATCCATGTTAGCCTTGGACCAGTAAGCTCGATGGCTGGCTCGGCATTAATTTCTAGCAGCTTCACTTGGTACTTTAAAGCACCCGCTGCAGGTGTCGTAGTATATGCAACCATAAAATCGATTCCGTAAAGTTCGAAGGCGTTAGACAGGGGCTAAAGATAATTAGCCATTCAGCATTGTACACCCAGCGATAAAATGCACCTGGAAGTGGACGGGGTTCTCCAGAGCGGCTCTGAACGTTTCTCCAAGAATATCAACCATCTGGCGGACAATTCCTGCTAAGTCTCCTGTCGTGAATACTGCGGAGTCTGATTTCTCGCTGGAGGGTAGTATTCGACAACCGATTAATTCCTCGAATAAGCGGACACCTTCTTCCCCTTGGTGGGTTTGCAGAGAAGTGTTTGTAAGATGTGGTGTTAGGTCAACGGGAAGATCCTTCTCGTTGTTATCTACAGGCTCTGCATATGGGACTGCGGAAAACAAGGCGAGGATGCGATCGTAGAGGTAGACTTGAAGTGCTCCTGATGCCACACAGTATGCTCGAAGATGGAACTGTTAGCATCATTATCAGGCATAAGTCTTCCTTCAGATAGTAAATGGGCTGACTTTGCGACCTTGCCGCTGCTCGCTAGGTTTCGACGACCCGATGGGTGCTTCAGAAGGATCCAGCAACAGAGGATTAGGAATATATTCCTATATGCAAGACATTTAAGGTGATGAGCCTTGTACAATGAGCCGCATCGATCTACCTGAATCACAAAGTGGCGGAGCTGCGAGGTAGCAACGGCAGTTCCACAATCATCGGGGTCGACGCCGTCCTCGTCTTCCGAGTCGGAGAGTTCAAACTCTTCGAAAATATGTTGCAAAGATTCTTTGCTGTTGAAAAGCCTAATTCCCATTCCGCGATCGGACATCCCGCTGCGGATACAGTGTGGTTTATTATAACGTCGAAGTCAAAGAAGGATATCTACTAACGGTTTAAGAATCCACCAAGACTGAGACGATTCGAGAGCCTCGCCAAGATCCCAGAGGTCATCAGCCCACATTTCGTCCAATTCATCAGCAAAGGAGATTTCGATTTCAAAGGTTTTCGGGGTAGCAACTTTTAGAGATGATGTTGGATGTTTTGTAACGTACGAAAGGAGACATCGCGAGAGGAAATGTTTTCGTATGAGAGCCTTTCGGAATGTGTAGCTGGACGAGAGAACGTCCAGACGGTGAAGGTGCGTCAATTCATGATCGATGTGGTCATAGGACGACCATTGGACGAGTTTTGAATGCGAAGGCGGTTGTGGGAATGATGTTGAGATTGTGATTGGTATATCCAGAGCGTTGAGAGACTTCCGAACAAGACTGTCTGTAAGTGGAGCAGAAGGCCAGGAGACGATGCAAACATTCTGTGGAGGCATCGCGTTGAAGTTGTGCGCGGCCATCACGTGGAATGCGATAAATCACGCGCTATTTTTCGAATGGCAACGAGTATACATACTAGCTCTCTGTAACCGGCTGCTCATCTCGACCACGATGGGTACCAACTACATCTTCTCGCTCGAGCCAACCTTCACCCAGGGTCTGGTGTTGGGCCAACTTTCCGTCATCGCCTTGCTTGGCCTAATTCTCAAATACATCTTCCTCGATTCCACTCACAACCCCTTCGAGACGTCCTCTTACCAACCTCGAGCAGTTAGCAATTTTACAATACGAGCGCAGAAGCCTGAACTGCAAGAGGTTGAAAATCCACGGCCGGACAGCGACCACGAGTCGGCCGAGTGGTTCAATATGGTATTCCGGCAGGTGAGTCAAGCCCATGCCATCCCCGACGACACATCCATTGAACGCGTCACTAGGTTGTCGATGTATATCGCTCAAAGCTACGAGACGATCTGTCTGGTGCTGAAGGCGATGAAATTGCGCGAAAACGAATAGAAGACTACGCAAACAGGATACGTCCGCCCGGCTTCCTTGTACGCATCTAGCCTTTCGTTGAACCGCATTCAATGACATTACTTGCAGGACCATATTAAAATTCACTCTGTAGACCTTGGTGTTTCCGCACCACGTTTGCATAACGCGCGCTTAAAATCAAATAAATCTGTCATTGTACGTGCTACTTCATTGAATCCTTGCGCCCAGTTACTCACTCTGCGGTCAGGAAATTGACTGTGATACCACGTATACAGACACATTGTCTATCTCCCTATCGACCTCTTACTTATTTAACTATCCTATGTCATCCTTCGCACGCCTCCCGGTTTCCCTAACGATCTCGTTGTCGCAATTTAAATCCTCGGTGAGTCCAACCGAGTGCAGCTGTTAGCTTGTTTCTGAGCAGGCGGGCCTTAACCAGATAAACATAACGCCGCCGTCACCCGACTCTTTAGCGCCCGTCCTTACCTTTAGTATCTCACCAGATTTCACACTTGATCTCACAACCACATCACTAATGGGCAGCCGTGCGAAGCTGGCTAACGTCCCGAAGCTACATGAACTTATCCAGCACCAAGTGCGCCGCATTCTCGCTGCGCGTGGCACCTGGAAGGTCGTGCTCCCCGGCTTGACGAGCGTGTCAGAAGCACGCGAGCAGGTGAAAAAAGAAATGAAGGTGGAGCAGTTCTCATGACATTCCACGCATAACCCTTTTCAGGCCCTTGCAGACTTACAGTAAGTAGTACCGTTGTAAATTTCGGAGATAATATGTATTGTGTTAATTATACTCAATGTTGCAACATGAAAGAAACAGACTTGAAATATGCCACGCGAATGAATTGGGGTCGGGTTTTTCTGTCATACTCCTTGCTCATCCAGCCACTTTTCGATTGCCGCAAGAGCTTGAGAACCCTCCAAATATGGAACGAATATCTTGTCAACTTCTGGATCGCGGCCAAGCCGATGGTGGGCACGGAGGAGGTTCAATTCTGTCGCCGCCGCCATGATGGCAATCGGGAACTTTGGCTCAAAGTCGAATTCTGGAAGATCTGTACAAAGCTGGGGTTTTGCGCGCTCTGAGACGGAAGCATTCGATACCGGGGGCGAAATTAAGAAGAGACCGGAGACGGGGTGTGAAGAAATGTACGTCTGTGCGATCAAGCATCCCAAGGACCTTGCAAAAATGATGGGCGGGAATGGCATGGTGGATAAACGAATTTCCTGTTGGAGGTCTTAAAACGATGATATTAACATGATTTTAAGGGAAGAGCATGAGATGCTTACTGGATTCAAAGTGGCGCATTAGCTGGACTGAATCTGATACAGGGACATCTGGAAGTGGAAGGTTGGTCTGCAAGCATGTATATCCTTTTTCGGCTAATATGGAGGAGAAGTATGTCATTCTGAAAGTTGATTAGGCGGCACTGGCTGATTCGAGGGTATCAGGAATACCCATTGTTCGACGTCCCATCCCAGTCCTTGGATGATACAAAAAGCAAAGGTGTAGGTGCTTCTCTAACATTCCTCGGTGGAGAACGGACGATGGTGGAATAAACGCGTAGATTCTGCCCAAGTCTCTTGGTCAACATGACGGTTGGCTCTTGAAGTGGTAATCGTTCACGTGCGAAATTGTCACAAGCATCACGCTCCTCTCTCTCAATAACTCCCAATGGCCACGGCTGCCTCAAGCATCGTCTTCGACGATATCTTCACAATCAATGCCATCGACAAGGAAGGCAAAAAATTCGATAGAGGTTCGATCGAGGCTGCTTAATGTGTCCCAATATCAACTTTACATCCCGCACTTGCAGTATCGCGCCTCTATGCCCATTCCAAAAATTACGATATGGACCTTACACTAGACTATAACATCGAGCTGTTCCCCCTCCTTCTGGAGGAGAGCTTTGCCCTCGCGTTAGCCTCGTCTCTTGCTCGTGGCGGCGCGACTGCTGGCGCGAGCGCGACGGATGGCGCAGAGGAAGCATTGGACGATAAGGAGAGGGATGTATGGAGACCAGATGGCAAAGGAAGGAGAGGACTTGAAGACGACTATGACTATGTCATGTATGGCAAGGTTAGGATCTGTTTCTCTTGTCCTTTGAGTCGCGTATGGTTTGCTGACTGCTCCGTTTTTGAAAGGTCTATAAATTCGATGGGGGAACAACAGAAATTGTGTATGTACGCTTTCTGACCGAACAATCATTATCTTTCAACTTGCATATAGGACTGCATACGCATCATTCGGCGGACTACTCATGTCCTTAACAGGCTCCTTCCGGCACATGACAAGCATCGTTCTTGGAGACCCAGTATACCTTCTAATGCGAAAATAGATGATCCCTCCAGCATCAAGCAGCTAGGCGAGAAAATATAAAGTATGACAGGCATCTCGAAATTACCAGATTTGCGGTAGATATAAAAATAATATGTAGAATTCGGTCCAGACGTAAACAGCATCACCAACCAGGGTGAAGGTATGGCATGCGAAGGATCGTGCATGGCAGCATCAGCTAGGCAGCCTTTAGACCCCGCAATTTACCAATGACGTCGGCGACTTCCGCATTCTTCATTTCGCCATCTGCAAGGCCCCAGAATCGTCGACCAGACACTTTAACATCCACTTCCACAACTGGCGCATTGACTGTGGGAGCATCATGTTGCGGTGCGGATGGTAAAACAAAGGTTTCGCTGATGGATCGGGATATATCTTGATAGTTGACCCCGAAAAACTGGGTTAATTTGGCAGCACGGCGTCGACGTTCACGGAACATTGCTGCCGCGGAAGTCGGAGAAGGTGGTGTAGGAATCTCTGCGGACTCGATCGCTATTGTGTCCGGCGGTCTTGAGGACGATTCAGCTTGATTGAATGATGTCTTGTTCGATACACGTCGTTTCGTTTCTGAGATGGGGGCGGCTGACGTAGAATTTGACCGACGCAGTGTCGAGTCGACTGAGGGTCGCAAGTCAGTTGAAATTATAGTGGATAGGGAATTGCGATGGTCTGCCGAGAGGCGGCGGGGATAGTCAGGGCTATGGATTAAATCGGTAGGGGCTTCACTTCCGAAGACCTAAAGGCAAGCAAGTCTCAGTGACAAGAGACACCACAGAAACGACGACTGATGGGCTTACCTGTGCAATCTTTCGCGCCCGCTTCAGTACAATAAGTTTTTGCTGTTCAGTCAGCTGTGGTTCTGCCCAAAGGTCCTCAGCGTGCCGATCTGGGTTTTCAGCGCTAGAAGTCATCGGTCTATCACCTGTGTGCGTTGTCCACATGGATGGAGACCGCTTCAAGCGCAGAATCCCTGCTTGCATCATGCCAGGCCCAAAATCCACACTCTTACGTCGCGCGTGGAAGTCTGCTCTACGAACAGAACGGCGTAATTTGTTAGGCGCAAAGGTGGGTGTGCATGGAGTAGTCGGCGAGGAACTGAACGGAGAATCGTCGCTGGAGAGTGGTAGGGAGTCGGTTTGTGACGTCGAAGCGGGTAAGGTTACGCCAACAGCAGGTAGCTTTTGCTTCCTAGATGCCTCCTGCGGCGCGCTATGTTTGAGATCGAACGGCGTAGGAGAGGATTGTTGACTGTTCACGTCAGACTGGTTAGACCGGAATCCTGACCGCTTCTCCTTGCGTTTGGGTAAATAACTGGGTATTGGAGGGATGTGTGGGTCGGACCGAAATTCGGCATTGGACTGGAAAGAGGTGGAACGTAGGAGTGGGGAGTGAAATGAATGGTTTGTAGATGAGGCAGAATTGCGGGAGGAGAGACTGTGTCCTGTGTCAGAGATAGATTCAGAACTGCTTGTAGCAAGGCGCGCAAGGTCGTGGACATCCTCCATGCTCCTGAAATCGGTCTGGCTAGGAATGCTGGGCCCCGGAGACGAGACTAGTTGGAGCATGGAAGAGAATTGGGCGCTGGCTGGTCGTGTTCTAAGCGCAGCCATTGGAGTATACAGGGCTAGGGGATGTGGAGATTCTCATGAATAATGACTGCAACCGGTGCAACGTGGAGATCAACGCGAGCCTTGGGCCCTGAACGTTCAACTTTTACCCAGTAAAATATTTTCGACCATGAGACTATGTATATAGCAACAGCCCCATATTACTCATCTGATCAGAGATCTATTGTTACAGGTATTATGGCAAGAGCAACACAAGAAATATGGTCCCAACCTTACTTAAATGATAGATTATGCATGCAATCGACGAGGTTATAATGCAAATGCTAAGACTGGGGGTTCATGGCAGTATGTTGCTATGTCGTCCGTCCAAAGCGCGACTTTAACTGGATGTCCGAGGGCAGTCTTACCAACGAAACACGCTGCGCAGCTCGGGTCTGATTCCACTCCTCTGCTTGTTCTTCGGAATTCTCCACAGCAGTGTAGAACCTTTCGTGAGACACCACATCACTGCTTGTGCGTGGTGATTCCACCCAGCGCTGGAAGCTTGAAGGTAAGCTCGGGCTTCGCCTTGGTGATTCCGCGTTGCCATCACGAGAGTGCGAGTTCACAGAAGGTGAAGTGCTGGGTGAGGGCGAGTCAAAAACATGGCCTGTACCTAGGAAACTCGAGGATGTATCTTCAGAAGATGGCCACTCGGGTCCGAAATCCAAAGCTGAATAGAATGATTCACAAATGGACGACTCAGGTCTATGAATCGAGGAAGGATTGAGATGGTATGAAGAGGACGAGGGTTCTCTGGTAAAGGGAATTTCCATGGGATTGGAGGTGTGATAAGAAAGAGTCATGCGAGGAAGGCTTTCATGTTGTCGGCATTGGAGGGTTTCGGTGGCAGCTCGAAGAGCAACGGCTTTAGCTTGGCTCCAGGAGCGTCCTTCGGAGGCAAGGTCGTTTATCAGGACGTTACGGTGGCAAACGAGCTTTGTGATCTCAAGCCGCACTTGCGTGATACGCTGGGCTACATTCTGCACGGCGGCTGTGAGTCGATCGCGAGTGGACTTTTGGAATGGAGTAAGAGTTGCAACATTTCGAACAAATCTCATGTCTGCATCAAGTTGCGACTGGACTGCGGTGATGCGTGAATCCAGATCTTCGATCTTTAACTGCATAATTTGGGCGCGAGAGGGGAGGCGGGAGGTTTCGCTGCGAGCTGAGATTGCAGATGCAGGGAAATGATCGAAGGTTTTGTCCGATGAGGATTGCTGCGCCGCTGGACCCTCGTCATCTAAAGGCGCGAACCGGCCGGCTGCCAAGTCCGCTTTGACTTGGTCAAACGTTGCCTTGAACTGTTCTGCCCCATCGATTTCAGGTGCAACGGGGACTTCAAGATCCATATCATCACTGTCCGTGACTATTTTCAGTTTACGCTTCGGCAGCGATCGCTCTGCATCCGGCTCTGAGTCTCCTGATAGCATCCCCATTAGATCGCGGGGAGCGTCTCCATCCCAAGTGTGAGCCCTTGCCGAATGAACTTGCAAGTCATGGAGATGCGAGGTTGCTGCTGCTACACCCGTAAGCTTGACGTCCACACCAGACATCTCTAGTGGCCGCATCCGCACTCCGGCTGACCTGAAGGCACTCGCGTAGTTGATCCTAGCTATCCATTCATTCAACTCCCTTTCATGAGATGCTTGAAGAAGTAGCTGCCGGCCATCAGCCAACAAGAATCGAAAGGTATTTTCGTACTATATTCTACTTAGCATTTTCTCTTTTCTCTGAGGCAAGTCAGGCAAAACTCACCTTGGTGTATGATCTATCGTAAACAGAAATTGCACCCTTCACCGATAAAATTTCGTCGGGTTTGAAAAGGGCCGACTGAGGGAAGACGGTGTGTCCGTCTGAAGGTACGGATTGAGCTGCAAGCAAAGGAGAGGCCCAGGATGGATCGCGGAAGAACAAAAGCTGGGACCCGGTTAAGACTGCGGTCCATTGCTTCCATTTGCGATTTGACGCCTTCTTGCCACCCTCTAAGACATCATCCTTCCGGTTCAAAAGTCCTACTTTCGTCAACTTCAAAGTCCATATGTCTCTGGTCGATGTCGACGCTGGTGTCTGTGTTCCAAGAGGACTAACGATTCCAACTGGACTAGCGAGACCACCACCTGCTCCTAGGCTGAAGAACACCGATGTCCGAGCGGTGTCAAGCGCGCCCACTTCGATATGGCTGGCTTTTGCAAATGCATGTTGCAACTGTGCCTCATCCCAAGAACCAGCTGTCCCTTCATAAGAGTACGGACTGTCTTTGGGAACGAAAGCATCGACATCGACACGAAGAGGTCCCAGCAAGTTCTGTAAATAGAGTTGGAAGTGACTGTCTGTATCCTATCGAAAGTCCTTACGTTGGTTATAAGGTAGTACGGATCGACCTTGGTCGTTCTCATTAGTGGAGCTCCTGGTGTAGTAGGGGTGACAACCGAAGTCCCGCTGGCAGCTATAGACTGGTTAGATGCTTCGGCAGACAATCCTCGTTGCCCGTTAATATCGAGAGGATCCTCAATAAAAATGAAGGGCGCAAAGACTATGTTATCATAGAAACACTAGACGAGAGAGCATCAGTATATTTATATCCCTAACTCAAAATGATTAAACTCACATCCAATACCTCTGGGGCAACGCCAGGGAGGCGTGTATTCTTGATGTAGTCTGCCTTGGACATCTTACGTTTGTTTGATTTATTGAACGCGTCAGTGTGCAACATAATCAAACTAAAGGCCAGAATGTAGGGATGGTCTAATGATGTGGCTGAGCAAAGGACCATAGGGGCAATGAGTTGCTTACCGTCAGAAATGAAGAGCGCATGGTTGCATCGTAGATAACGACCAGCAAAGGCTTCAACAACCCGGTCTATCTGCTGAGTTTCGCGCGGAAGGCCGACCTCCATGAGCAACTTTCGGAGGGCGACATCAAGGGGATCCTCAACAAAGTTGAATTTCCCAATATAGGTTCGAAGAGCCTCGGCATAGAAGGCATCAGGACTGCACCACACCGATTAGTGACAATAGTTCAAGAAATGGATGAGATTACCTTGATGCTAAAATCCCCGCTATCTCAGCCTTGCTGACAGCTGCCTGAAGCCGTTCCAAATAAACTTCAGGAGATTCCTCCTTTCCACAGGGAATGGGGATAACCGCAGCTGAGCCCCTTTCAAGCGACGGACGAGATTTACTAGAACTTGGGGGCTCTGAAAGTAAGTGTGAACCCTCCTGATGACCTCTGAACAATGAATTTGAGAGGGTGCCAGAACTCGTGTGTGGACGCGAGGAAGTGGGGCTGTGGTTGAAAATGCGAGGAAGCGGAGACGGGGAACTTGGGGAACTTGGGAGCCAACCCAGAGATAAGCGGTTCAGAAGGGGAGGATTCGTCTGAGCGCGGGGTCTGCGCGCTGGTACATTTGTTTCTTTGGGGCCCGTAGAGCGAGGCTCGTGAACAAGTTCTACAGGCGTCAATGCCGAAGCAGACTGCTGTCTGGGTGAGGAGATGAAAGCAGGTTCAGGCCGATCCTGCGGTCTTTCCATGAATGAACCAGAAGGGGCGTTGTCGGTATCCGATGGCGCAGGTCTCAAGCTAGTGTGCGCAGAATAGCTCCGTGAGAGACCTCGGGAATGATAGTTCCTCGTTTTCGAAGCGGACGAAGGAGACGACGGGGTAATGTTGATGTTGATGTTAAAAGGGGATATCGGTTGGACTGCTGGAAGTTGAGATGATTGAGGTGTTAGAGGTTGTGGTGGACTGGTCTGTGCTAAGGGTTCCTGAGGAGTCGACTTTTTTCGTAACCAAAATGATGCTCTTCTGGAAAGGGATTTGGGTGTTTGA
Source organism: Lyophyllum semitale (assembly GCA_018851285.1). NCBI lineage: Eukaryota > Fungi > Basidiomycota > Agaricomycetes > Agaricales > Lyophyllaceae > Lyophyllum > Lyophyllum semitale. The sequence continues at coordinate 13,068 of JABCKH010000078.1, read as the reverse complement.
GGAGATGTCGACGGTCGGTCTGCCCTGGTATCCCGTTCCTTTCCCTTTCCCTTCCCATCAGCCTGGCCAGATTGAAGCATCGTTGATCCGCTAAACGACAGGCCCCTTGTCCGTTTATGTTCATCCTCTTCTAAAGCAACATTCGTTGACGTGGGATCCAATGACAACATCACTTTGAGTTTCTGAGCACTTTTGCTTCTATGGATTCTGTTGGGGGAGCTAGTAGCACTCTGTTGTTGGTGAGGTGTGGATGCGAACGCGACCGTGTTGACTTCTGATGAAGACGAGGACGGAGAAGCGTGTGGCAAAACATGGGGAAGACCCAAAGCTAAAGCTGCGCGAGCCAGAGCAGCAGTTGACTGCATGGATGGGAAAGACTCACTCGCTGTGCGCGCATCACCTGGAAGTAAGGATGAAAGGGACATGCTACGAGATGGTTCATTACATGGAATGTGGTCTTGCAGAACGCCGGGCCCTGGACGTTGGTTGTTGGTGGAGAACTCAGCTTCGTCTGAAGGTGTTGGAGGCAGATCCTTTTCAACCATCAGAACACTGGAGCGTGTGCTAGATGAAACTATCCCATGCTCGTCCGCTCCAGCTTGAATGTCCAAGGAGCTCGGGCGCGAAGAGCTCGGCGGAACAAATACACGCTTCCTCCAGAGTGGGAGGGAGAAAAAGTGGGTCGTTGTCGTTGTCGTTACAACCTCTGTGCGGGTCGTGGTTGTTTCTGCAACTAGTATAGGAGGAGTGGGATTCGGATCGTAGGGCGGAGGCGGTCGCGCAGGGTCTGAGATACGAGGTTCGCGGCCAGGAGATCGTTTACTGCTCAGCGTAATAAATCGTCCCACCATGAATGCCGTGCTTGGAGCGCGGCTAGCCGTCGAGTCCAATTCACAGAAATGCTGGACGGAGTGGACTAGACGGCGAGGAACCAGTTAAAGAGCAAGCCTGAGCTGGACTACCGGCTTTGAGGACGAAACTTATGACCAATCTGTCATGACGATCACACGGTAAGGTGAATATCATGCATATGCCATGATCTATGTATCTACAACTTGTCTATAACCATAACCAGCTATACAATGAGCTCTACCCTTTTTGCGACGTCTTTGCCTCTCGCTTCTTTTGCTTTTGGATCGTCTGTTTCTTGGCCTCCAAAACCGCTCGCTGTAGAACGAAAAAGAATATGTGAAATCAATCCATATACTTAGCCAACATCCGAGCCTCACCTCGTTTTCACGCTTCCTTTGGCTGTACTTCATCTTCTCGTAGAGTTTCTTCTGCTTGTTACTCATCATCATCTTGTTCATATCCTCCTCAGTATCCTCGACCCTTTCTTCCATCGCCTTCTTCTTCAGCGACTTTCGCGACTTGCTGACCTCCTTCTCGAAGGCACCAAAGTCTACCCCTGCTGCTTCCGCTGCCAGCTCAGCCGCTCTGAGAGCGGCTGGGTCTTCAGACGCGGCAGCAGCCTGAGCCGCAGATTTCAAAGCCGCCTTGTCCACTCTTCCCATGTCAACGTCCTCCTTATCTTCCTCGATCTCCTCTTCCTCTTCCTCGCTCTCTTCCTCTTCCTCTTCATCAACGACCGCACCTTCGCCCGTGAGTCCAAGTGTGGGGTCATACGCGCCTTGGTATTCGCCAAAGGGACTCAGATGAGGTGGAAGGGTTTTACCTTGAGTATACGCCTCCTCGAGTAGAATTTTCCCTGCATTGATACAATCCACGACCCACTGTGGTTGCACATATTTTCTCCGTAGTCTCCGTTCCCGCTCTTCAGCCGTTTCGGTTGTTCTTTCAACCACAGGTCGATCAATAATGACATGCGTAATTGAATCGTCGGATTCCTCTATCGGAGATCCACTCCCTGAAGAGGCGGGCCAGCCTATCCGTCCGCCGAATGATCGGACAAGGAATTCGAAGATCGGTCGTGACGTTTCTCGAGAGAGATAGAATGTGTAGGGTGCAAATAATGTTGTGGAAATTGATTGCGGCAAGTCGGTCAGCGACTTCAGTGTAGGAAGGGAGACTGAGGTTTGAGGGTCAGATGTCGAGGGATGGACGACGAACTCTTCATCGACATCTTCCGTGTTCGTGTCAGGGTCAGACATTTCAATATCCACGTCTGCGGTTCCGGAGGTTGCGCTGATGCTCTTGATGGTTTGGCGAACATCCTTCCTAGAAACCTTCCGCCCATCGACTTCAACAGCTTTTATTTTGGCCGGTGTAGGACCAGATGGTAGCGTGGCATCCTGGAGACTAAAGGCGCCCACGCCGGCACCCCCTTCGTCTTTATTGATATCTAGCGGCGGAGGATAAACTAGACCAGCGTCCGTGTAGAGCTTGAAAAAGACAAATCCAAGCAAGGTTTGATATAGTTCTAAAAACGTCAACATGACGCGAACATCGACATCTGCTGGAATCTAAAACACTATGAACATCTATATTTCCTGGATGCAAGGCTTACTCACATTTTGCGTAAACTGGTATGGCACAAGCCAAGTTACAGTTTGGTCCATGACCTCGGCCTGGTAGTAGACGCCCTTTATTGATAAAAAACACTTGCGTAGCGATCGTGAGTACATTGTGTAGAGCTGCCATTCGGCAGACAACCGCGAACAGTTCTCAATGAGCTCCGGGGGAACACGAGAGTTGGATGGGAGAGAGGCAAACAAGAATATCATGCACAGTGCATCATCTATGTCTCGTACGGCATCAATAAAGGTTGGGTATCTACTAAAATTAGAGCAAGAATTAGAACGACTAGGCATGGTGCTCACCGCTCCTTGATAATATGATCCAAACGATACACGGGCTTATTATCCTCCAGTGACTTTGCACTACTCCATTCACCACGACCGAGCGCACGAGAAAGTTTCTTTGCGAAGGCCTTATGTTCTCGTAGCTTCTTGAGTACTGGCTCATGTGCAAGATATGCGATATCCTTAGCATAGTAAAACGATGTAGGCGCAGACGATCCCTTGTTCGCTTTCTTTCGACTGCGAGGTTCACGCGGAAATATACCTGTCCCAAAAATCAGATATGAGCGAAGACATGGCGTAAACTTACCTTTCAGGATACACAACCGACGGAAGTCCGCAAGGGAGCATTGGAGCTTTTTTACAGCAGCAGAGCGAGTAACATACGCCTTGGCTGCGCCTGCCTTTCCTTTTTCCCTTAGACGACCCATAGAGGAGCAGATTTGATTCTAGAATTTTAGCCATTTCGATCACAAGTTCTGAAAAGTTTTTGTTTGTCCATGCCAAATAACCGATCTAAACTCTTGCTCTGAACTGCGACGATGAGGTGAGGACCGCTTTGACTCGTCTTATATCTCCCTCACGCCGCGTTTTCTAGTCAATATGTTCATGTCCCGAAATCTGAGCTGGACGAGGCTCAGCTACGTCAGCTAGAAGAGCATGAAATCTCCCAGGGACCTCTATCTGTGTTGCAGCAGGCTGTCCGAAACCACGCCCAAGTTCTCATCTCCCTACGGAACAACAGGAAGCTACTTGCTCGCGTCAAGGCTTTTGACAGACACAGCAACATGGCAAGTGACCTACCTTCGTCTGCGGATTTGGGCTAACTGAGATCCAGGTTCTCGAGAACGTCAAGGAGGTACTTGTGATCGACTTCGCAGATTATCCGCTCAATTTGACAAGGGCTACTTAGATGTGGACAGAGATTCCTAAGGGAAAAAATAAAAAACCTGTGAACAAGGATCGATACATCAGCAAAATGTTCCTACGGTATGTTGCGGTCCCTAGCCTACTTGATCCCATTTAACGATCCCCTTTCTCATTGCAGAGGTGATTCAGTAATTCTCAGTAAGAATGGTTTCTGGTAACGATACAAATGAAGCTGACTATTTTACAGTTCTTCGCAATCAAGCATAATCGTTGCTGGAACCGTATATCCATCGACGGAACTGTGTTGTAAGACTATGAGGAATTTTTCTCCTCTAAATGTACTTCCGTTGTTATTACCACGACGCACGTACTTCAGGCCCGCGTCGAGTGGATGTATTTTCTGTGTACTTACAGCTTATCAATGAAAGCCGCTGCGCGATTCCTCAAGCTCCTGCTCTTCAATCTCTTTGATCGCGACGAAAATGGCCCCTAGCGCCACCCGAAACTCTCACCCGAATGATTCGCGTTTCACCTTCCAAGCTCTTTCTTCCAACTCCAAGACATCGCTGTCGTCACTCCCGTATACCACGGACAAGGATGTCGGTTCGTTCCGCAGTCATGTCCCGACGCTGTCTCAGCTGAGAGGTCTTTTGCACAATTACCCCCACTGCCGCTCTTCTTCCGACAGTGACGCTGGTCATGAGTATGAGAGGGTATATGTTGTGCAATAGATATCTCCAGGAGACAGCGATGGACGATTCTTTACATGTGCTCGATCGTATGGTCGCATTCTACATTGATGTCAAGGAACTGAGAAACTCGGTGTTTGATGGCTTCCTGTACAGTGGTACAACATGTGAGAACGTCGACCAAGAGGCGGGCAGAAGTTAAATTTCTGACACTGACCTCAAAATCTATGAGGACCCCGTCCACCGCCTTCCCATGCCAAAATGTGATAGGCGAAGATGACAGGTGCCTCGACTCCTTCCTTATTCAGTTCAAATGCCTCAACCTTATAAACGAGGACGCGACGTGACGCGACAGTCCAAAGTGAGCGTGAATACGGTCTAATAAATGTGATTTTATCTACACTAGGTCAAATATATGCTACGAATATATGTATGTACGGTATCTATGTATAGGAAGGGATATGCTTCGTGATTAGGAACTCGTGGTAGTGTAAGAAAATTAAAGTGCTTGTCAACTTTACTGAGGTGTTCGTTGACTTTAAAGTGTTCGTCGAGGTCTCTTAGACCTTGAAGATGAGACCGGTGTACTAGTGGGCTGGACAGCACATGCATCTGACCCACGCTTGGTCCCTCGGCCGCCGTTCTTCATGGCATTTCCAAGAATCTGATGTTCTTCCTCTCGTGAGGTGTCGCTCTCGATAGCACTAAACTTGTAGCCAAGGCTAAAGGAATATCCATGTCGCTGGAATGGATAGGTCTCCCGAAGATTACCGACTGGCCAGTCAAGTCGAAGTCCCGGGCATTCTGGTTCAGAATGGGTTGGAACCTCACAGTCCGTTGGATGTTCCGGGGTCGGTTGCGTGAACGATATCCCGTCATGCATGTCTACATCAGAGTTACTGCGAGAAGTCAGATCGTGAAGCTAAAGATTTGTGAGATTGTTCACCTGTGATTTACTAGAGAGTCGGCCGGTGTTGAGAGGACAGGCGGCTGCAAGTGCGCGGCAATGTTAGTGGGACATGGTAGCGGAAGGGATTGGTTTTGAAACAGCATTGTTCGCATTTCTTCGGCGTAACGAACCTCGTTGTTGTGCTGGACCAGTCCCGAGTTCTGTGGTTTGCACTTGGAACCTGTAGTCAGATGGGTTTTCAGGGTTCTGAGTGTGTGTTCCTTGCGAGCACTGGTGCCAATCCAATTACAGCATTGTGGGCAGCGCACCCGTAATCTCCCATCATTTCCGTTGCGGTCCCACTCTAGATGATCTGAATTTAGGTTTTCGAGCTCGAGTGATGTGATTTGGTGTGATGAAGGTGAAGACGAGGCCAACGATGGTGTTCCACTTAGTCGAGGAAAAGATGGATGGTGACAGGAATGATGGTCCAGGAGTTGAAAATGCCTCGTTTGAATGGTTCATGAAGGAATGACCACCAAAAGTACGAGGAGAATCAAAGCTTTCGGGACTTGGGAGCCATGACATAGAAGACTCTGGGTAGCTGAGAGGTCCTTCATATGAGTTACTCCACACAGATTCTCCTAAGAATACCACAGAAGGGGGCTGTAATTCGCTATCATGAGAAGTACGAGCCGAGCCGAGGACGTATGAAGTAGCTGGATACAGTGAGTCCTCGCTGTTGAGGAAATCCATCAATGACATGTAGCCAAGAGATGGGGCCTGAAAGAAAGCCTGAAAGATTAAAATATAAATGTAATGAATCCACATTATGGTAGTCAATACGAGTCCATGGAGGGTTTGTGTCTCGCGCTGGCGCGTTGAACGAACATCGAGGAGAGCGTTTAATTTACACTCAAGAAAAGCATCACGTGCTTTCGGCATTTGCCCTTATCTCTTCCTCGTAAGATCGGCACCATCGACAGGTTCAGAGCTCTCCGATACTGCTGTGAATTGAATAGCAGTCATTGATAGTAGTTAGAATGGCTATCCAAGTTTTAAAATGGTATTATCTGCTCTGAGGAACAAATTTCAGCGAATCAGGTGGACAACCACGTCTGTGGCTGAAATCAGGACCCCGTCCACCCCCCCAGGCCACACTTGGAATACAGTCTGTGTCGGCGATCTTTATCACGCCTGCCTCTTGACACACCCACACACTAAAGACGCCTGTATTTGGTAAATGCTCTTTCGACAAAACAGGACCCATCGCGCAGTGGACCTATAGCATGCCTATCTGAACGTTACCGGGACGAAACCGTGGACGATCGGGAGATCAAAACGGGCCCCAGGAAATAGATCACCCCGTTCGTAAGGTTAACCCAGGCAAAACATTCGCCTTCTTTGAGAAATTTGTGGACATCGGCAACTTCAACAAGAGTCCATGCACCTAGAATCGGCATGCGGTTCTTTAGCAATCGCAGAGCATGGTGAATCGCAAATTTCAGCATCCGACGATAGAAGGGACTATTGTAGATATTGTCGATGAGTCTAGCTTCTCCAGGCCAGGCATCACGAAAGTAAGTCGATACGAGGAACCAGAGCCACAAGTCTCGAACATCCTTGCAGCTTGCCCAAGTGATTGGCTCGACTGTTGCGTTTCTTCAATAGCGAGTTTTTACACTCCCATCTGAATTGAAGGGCCTTGAGAACCACTTCCTCCAAGCTCAGAACATGGTCTCTCCCTTTTCTCCAGCGGCGTTGGGATCAATGTATGGGCATTGACTGATGCTTTCCAGCGCTTCCAGACGCGCTGTGCGGTTGCTCGTCGTAATTTTAATCACCGATTACCGACTACGCACGATTGCGTGCGGAACGATTCTTCCCCATATTCTTCCAAAAGCCGGTGCCCGACGTCATAGGTTAGGGCACTACAGCCGCTGCGCTGGCGTGTCGGTTTCTTATCTTTGAGTAAAAAAGACCTGGAAATTGAGGAGCAATGAAAAGAATCCTAAATATAGTGGGCCATAGAATGTTGGACAATTCGTTGGTGAGCTGACTTGACGGAATAGCTGATGCTTCGAGGCCAAGAGATGAAAGATCAGTTTGCCGTGGGGAGCAAGAGCCACAAGGTTTCCGGAGTGATTCAGAGGCTTATATGACCAACTGCCTAGCGCCCAAGAAGCTTCCCGAGGGGCCGAGTTAAAGCGCTATGAGGTCGCATTCGCAGGACTCAAGAGCGCGCTTGTGCTTTCTGAAAGCACGTGCGAGTATACCGGACCGCCGTTGGGCGCTTGGCGGGCATGCATTGAAATTTGACGGAAGGCTAGGCCACCCAGAAACTATTGGATTCAACGTCTCTACAATCGAGTAAAGATTTTGTAGCATGAATGGCTCACTCAGCGGGGTTCACTCCTGGTTGGGTTGATATGTCAGTATAGAGTGGGTAATATGTGCTTGATCTCCCGTCGACCCAATTTAATCTTATCCTCGATAAGAGCCTATTTCACAGGCGGTTCAAAATGTGATCATGCGAATGAGAAGACGAGCGCACCACATCAGTCAAGTACCTGTTGCGTTCAAATTCCCCCCGAATCCAAGCTACAGTTTCCCGCCTTGTCACGGGGTCAGGAATCGCTGAATTATAGGTTAGCCACCAGAACGCCGCAAAATACTTGAATGCTACCTCTTGATGCGCGAATGACATGGCGATAAAGATTGAAGACTTGTTGTCTAAGGATGAAATGCTTGAGGGTGAGGTTGGGTCGAGGAAGCATGTTCAAGTGGAAACCATCCCATGCGAGAAATTAGAATATTTCAAGTCCCGAACGGACCTGTAGTCTGTGGCATTGGTCTCTTTACAACCTCATCATACGCAACTCCCTCTTACGTCGACGATGGCAACCCCTGGAACAGACATCACGCCAGACAATGCAACAAGTATCCATGCTCCCGAGGTCGAAGACTTAGCTACGTCTCTCGCAAACGTTGCTGTCCAGGACGAAGCCAGCCAGACAGAATCAAGTGCCAGCCCTGAAAAAAAGCCCATTTCATTTCAAACTATGAGAATCTACACCCGCCCTCAGATTCTCTTTCTGTCAAATTCTCCTCTGGTACAACTCCCGCCGGGCATGCCAGAGTTGAAGGACTGGTTTGGGTATGTCCTGGTCCGATTCGCAAAGTTGACCAAACCAACTTACACGTAATGGGACAGGAGTGAAAACGAACAGGCTCTTTCAAAGAAGGAATCAGAACCCACAACACCTGGCAGTGCGAGGGAAAGGCGGTGAGTTTGCTCCTAGAACCGACCACGCTGTGCGTTATTGACCAGTAAATGATCATGCAGGTTCAGGCGCGATGTGGATGACGGAGGTATGCATTTTTCGTTGCCCGTTAATGGCCTGACTTATGGTTGTGACAGAAACACCTTCACGGCCCAGTTTCCGGACAACGCTGTCTCAGCCGTCACAAATGGGAAATTTCAAGCACCAATCATTGCGTACAAGTGATCGCGACCGAGAAAAGGATCGAGAGAGGGATGCAGACAAGGATCGTGAAAGGGACATTAGAGATAAGGAAGGGCATGAACGGCTTCGACATGTGAGTACATAGAATTCTTACCATAGCAAGTTACTCAGTTCTTCATATTCACCTAGCTCTCTGACAAATACGACCGTGACCGACTTGCTCTCCCTATGAGTGCTAGGAACAAAGAAAGGGATGCAGCTCCACACCTTAGTACAGGTTCTACTAGCAGACTTGGTGGCCAAGCACCCACCAGTTCTCGACGGGCTGATACACGAGATGGTGCGAAGAAAAAGGCAGGCGAGGCTAGCGAAGACTGGAGAAAGGGTACGAAAATTGCTGGTTGTATGTTTGTCACTTATCATTCTACAGGGCCTGAGCCACGCTCAGCTCGAGAAGAACGTGAGCCAACCCTGCACGTCCCATTGCCTTTGCTAATAACATCCCAATACCAGGCACCGAGAATGGGCGTAAAGATCGGGACGAACGAGAAAGGGCCAGGTCTCGTGGTCGCGAATCCTCGAGAACTCGAAGGGAACCCTCCGCGTCTCGACGGGATCGTGAACGGGAGCGGGAGCTGGACCGAGACGGCGATGATGATCCTCGTCGGTGGAGAGACGACGGAAAACGTGACGAAAGGCTGGCTGCAAGGCGGGCTGAGAGACATTCAGAGCGCTTGCGAGAGAAGGACTCTGTGTTGGATCCCGGGGATCGACGTTGGGTGGCAGCCGAAGACCGCGAGACCCGGGGGAAACGTCCAACTGGACGTGAAAGGAAGACTGGACCTCCGGTTGACGATGGAAAAGATCGAGATGACCGGAGGGACCGTGAACGAGAGAGGGAGAAGGAACCAGCATGGATGGATACTTATGTTCCGCCCCCATCGAGCGCAGGGATCCTTGGCGGGAAAACTGGCGATGGAGAGCTCGATGGTATCCAAGCTTGGAAGAAGGAAAGGAAGGAGAAAGAGATGAAAGACAAAGGTGCTCCACCTTCGACCAACGGAAATGGAGCCGAGGTCCAAGAAACACCCAGCATCGAGAAACCTGCAGTCAACGGCAAGCAGCTTGACGAGATACAGCTATTCCGGCTACTTATGAAGAGGGAGGAGGAAAAGAAGAAGAGTGATGCTCCAGATGATAGTCCACAAAGTGATCTTGCCGATCCTGCCGGCAAAGCTGGAGCAGTAAACGCTCGACCTTCCCAACAATCTCCAATCCCTCCTAGTGGTAAGCTTTTTTTTATACGCCTTTCTCCGTTGACTGATCAATTTTCTTAGAAGGCTTGACCCTTGGTTCTCCTGCACAATCTCAAAGCTCTCAACCTTCAATACTCTCTCAACCTGAGGCACGCTCGACCACTACAATGACTACCCCTAATTCGTTGCTCTCGCTTCTCGGTGGTAAGGAACCTCCAAGCTCGTTGGTTTCTCCTGAGATACCTTCAGACGCACCCAAGACTTCGTCCACCGCACTGAATAGAGTCAATATCTTGCCGTTCCAAGAAACCGCTCTACAGAATATTGAACGTTCTCATGATTCCGCCTCTCAGTTCAATCCTCCACCTGGTTCTCGTCTGTTGGCCTTCGCACGCGCACCTACAACAGCTTCAAGACTGCCAACCTTAACCAATAGCTCAAAGGTCTCTCAGAACGGTAAGCGCCCCATTAAGTGTTCCATCTCTCATTGTTCATTAAGCAAAAATAGGCACCTACCCAAATCTAGGATTGCCACAGCCGGAGCTAGTGCAACAAATCTCCTCCAAAACCGAAGTTCTCCGATCACTTCCTGGATTCTCACCATTTGAAGAACAAAATCGTTCGTCATACGGTTTGGAGGACCACAGGGACGCGGGTAACATTGCGGTTTTGCCAGATGCGCATCGCCGAGTAGCGGCTGAACGTCATACACTCACTCCTTCATCCGAACATCCTCCATTCCTTGACACGTCGTCTTCGGACAACGGCAGCGGGTATTCTGCCAATAAAGGCAGCAGGTTTGCCAAATTTTTTGACGCGAAGGGACGGGACGGGGCGCCTGCTGTTCCGAAAAGTCATACTCCTGTGGGACTTGTATCTTCGTCGCCGGGACCTGGTAGCCAACGGCAGGACCATGGTGGCTTCAATGGCAATCTTGGAAACGCACCTGATCTTCGTGCCATGGACGAGATATACGCCATGCTGAGTAGCTCGACACAGGTGAGCAATGCGCACGCTTTTTTCATTATCCGTTGTTCATGGGACTCTCTTAGGGCCCACGAGGTGCACCTGTGCACATCCAGAGCTCAGCACCGAACAGTGTAGGTTTTGGACTACAACCGCAAAACAATCTGCATCTCCTCCACCAACAACAACTTCACCAGCATCAGCAGCAGCAATTACATGCCAATCGTCTCGAGCCCTTGTATGAGAGTCGTCTCGATGACCGAAATTTCGTGCCAGATGGCATGGTTCCTGGCCTCCGATCCGCACCACCTCCTCGAAACCGTGAAAATCCTGGGATTTATTCGGAAAACCTCGACGACATGTCCTTCAATGTTCAGCAGCGCCTTCCGCCCCAGCAGCAACGTAATCTCGATCAATTATACGCTGGTGGTCCCCCCTCCATGTATGGCCAGCAAGGTGGTCGCAATCCCGGGATCCCACTACAGCAAAATCATTACCGCGGCGGCCCATCACCCATCTCGCACCAGCAGAATCACCTGCAAAACCCCCAGCAACAGCGTCTGCCTCCAGGACTAGCGAACCTTGGAGGACGCCCGCCCCACGAGCCTTCACAGTTCCTGGGGATACCTGGCATGCCATCCCCTGGATTACATGGTGCTTTGCTTCTCAATGGCTCAAATCAGCAGCAGTCGTTCAATAACTTTCCACCTGGGGGAAATTTAAGCTATGGGGGAGGGCCGCCAATTCGAGGCCCTCATCAGCTGCAGAATCCTGGGACTCATCTTCCTATGGGAGGTCTAGGACACCCGAACAATCTGGACTTGCGTGCCGCCAATCAAAACCAGCTTTTAGGCATGGGGGGCGTTGGTGGCCCACGAGGCGCAGGGGGTGGTTTTCCCGGTCAACAGGGTCCTGGTGGTCAAATACCCCTCCTCGCGATGCGTCAGCAGCAACAGCAGCAGCAACAACAACAGGTACCTCCGCACCTAATGCCACACCTTCTCCCTCCTCATATGCAGCAGCAAGGACCCAACTCCCAGCCTGCGCACGACCTCATGGCACTTCTCATGGGTGGCACTCACCGAGAATAGACATAGACATTTTCCTGGGAAGTCATCGAATTCCTTCTCTGTCTGGACCTTTCATTCTTGATATTTCGTTCTGCACCATAGTCTGAATGACCCATACATCGCGGCTGTCAATGTCGCATATTCATTCCACATCTCCATACTTTCGTCTTGTAAAGGGCCGTTTAACCGCTAATCCATCATCGCGTGCTCCCGCTTTCACACGTCTCGGGTGTTGCTAGCGTCCCGTAGGCCTTCCATTCAACATCGAGCCAGATTGGAGCCAGAGGTCAATGTCAATTTTGCGCTCTGTATCCCATTCAATATATTCAATATATTACTGCCTCACCCTTCACGGTTCACCGTCCTCCGAAAATCTCGCTGGATGCTCCATCATGATTCAAATCTAAACGCCTATGGGCGGTGCCACATGGTTTGTCATGATTGCCGTACGGCCTGGTGAGGTAGTATGCACAACCATCGACGACATCATGACTCCGGAGAATGTACACAAATGCAAATGTGTCCATCCCCGAGAGTCGAGACATATGTTAATTGCGCGAGAAGATGGGGGAGACCTTTGGCGACGCCGACGTGGGTTCATCGATGTCGGCCATCTAAACCAGCCGCTTATTAGCTGATATCCTGAGTTAAGATCGATCTCATCAGAAATGTCGACGAGATTCTGAGACTGAGGGCAAGGGGTGGCAAATCGGTCGATCATGGACATTGGATCTGGTTCCCAGTTTGGGATCGGTGATATCCGAACAGGCGGCACGGTCGCGGCATGTACACACCAGATCAGTCCGGCAAGCCTCGGCATTGCTCAACAACTTTGAAATTCCAAGTGTACTGAACTCGAGATACACGCTAAGAGAAAAAGAGAACTATGTAATTACATATAAGATGGTGTACACATCATGTTGTCAAAGAAAAATATCATCAGAAGTTCCGCAAACAGAATGTGAGTGTGCAAGAAGATGGGGAGAGGCTGAAAGTAAGGATACTGGTCGCGACATGTGTCGAGGCCGTTGTGGAGAGTAACCATGAGTCGGTCATGAATATGGGTATGGGATCTGGCTGAACGGCAATGGAACTCCTCCGG
>JABCKH010000077.1:16460-45947 GCA_018851285.1 Lyophyllum semitale | reverse complement strand
AATGTTCCATGCGTCATGTGATATTCTACATTATGTTCAACCTACGGGTTCATCATATAGTATTATATCTTCAACACTGGATACAGATTATGCACTGTCTTGAGGTAGCCAGCACCAATGATACCATGGTCCATAAGCTCTCTGTGCAGCAACTCCATACACAAGACTGCAAGGCGCTGATTATGGACCACTTCAGGAAGATGAAACTGTGCAGTATTGGAAGACAATCCAGCACGAATGGTGACAAAATCACGAAGTGACTGGTGCAGGACATGGATGGGCTTGTGCTTGTCCATTATGCCAGACAAAAGAGGGCCAAGTGGACCAAGGATATTGTCTATGGGTACCCTCAGTGTTTCCCCAAGGAGTGCCTCCAATGCAGCTATTGAGAGAGGGGTTCTTGCTGTGACTATGGCACCCATGACTAGGCTATATCCTTCAACAAAATCTTCATCTTCCCACTCGCAAGAGTTCAGTATGGTGGTATACAAGTCATCCATCTTTGTGGCCCCAGAGAAACCTTCAGAGCTGGTCAAGATCTGTTTCAGTTGCTTGTCTGGGTTGGCTCTAGTCCCAAGATATTTGGTGATCACAACAACCCACAGAAAAAGCCCCTCCGCACACTTGGTGAAATCAGCAAGCAAAGTTTTACTAGGCCAGTCGTTGCCCAGTTTCTTCCTTCTGGCAACCCCCTTCAGTTGTGATTCCGCATAATTCAAGATATCAGTCTGATTTTCAATTTGAGCAGGGCAGAATATGGACTGGATCTGAAAAGGATGACCGAATAATATCTGTGGGACGTGAGGTGATGAATATACGCAGATATCCTGGAAGTTGTGGAATGTGATCACAAAAGATACTGAGCAGGTCATTGTCGTTATGGCCATCCAACGCCACATCAAGAGCATCAATGATTACTACAACAGTCTTCCGAGGAGGATGAAGGGACAGTGGATTCAGTATCAGTTCCCTGAACTGACGGGAAAATGGTGCTGAAGCAATAGCCAATTCAGCTTCAAGAATTCTTGAGATCTCATCACCAAGAATATACTCAAACCCAGCCAGATCCCGTGCAATGGTGCTGAAAAGTTTGTTGGGCCCATTTTCTGGCAAATCTGGTGAGAAGAAATATGATGAGACATGGAGTCCACCTTCATGAGAACGTTGGGCAATGGTGTGAGCAATGGTACTCTTCCCCGAGCCAGCGACATCACACAACCACATGATCTCGGCACATTTCAAAGTGCTAGCCATACCAATCCAATCCCAGATCTTATCAAGAAGAGCAACTCGTGTTTCGGATTGGCAAACGAGCGCAGTATTCCAAGATGCTCCTTGAGCGTAAGGAAGGGAACTTAATGCCGAGGCACGGTCGGCACGTACCGAGGCCAATATTTTCAGTTGCTCGTCATCTGAAAATTTAAGAGGCACCGCAATTAGTCTTATATGAATTTCCAAGTAATGAGGCATACCTGGGCCCCCATGAATAATTTGGAAAGTACCACCAGAGATCTCGACGTTAGTCGCATGGTCAAACATCGTTGCAGCTGAGAGATCGATGTGAGCGATCGTGATTTGAGGGTAACTCAGATTAACTGTCTATGCCAAGTCTATGCACGAGGTGATCTACTCGCCTACTCCCGTGCGATGTGTTAGAGGCATCACATCCGATGAAAGGATTTCCGGAGATGTAGCCATGTTCGACGTCGCGGGCTGGTCTGCAGTCCGTTCAGGACATGCACAATATACAGTCTATGAGACATAGCACTCACCTCCGTCTGTCGATGACAGCGCCTTCAAGGTAACATTCTCAAGTTCTATCTGCACGAGAGATGGAGAGCCTATGTGCAAAGAGGGTTAAGGACTGGTCGTTATCAGACATGAGTGCATACCTATCCCTGTAGGACCCAGAACAGCTGAAGGTGGATTCGAGGCGGTGTTGCCAGGGACCGCGGGAGCAGAAAGCAATGGGTTGGAGGAAGTTACATCATTTGTATTGGAAGGCGAATCCTGCGCACTTGAACTTCGATTTGTTGACGAGGCCCGTGTTGGCGAGAACGCTGAGCGGAAGTCTCCGATAAATTCCTTGAACATCGATTGTCGCCGTTGTCGTAAGGCAAGTTGTTAGTGTGCAGCGGGTGTGAACCAGCTGCCTGTCACCACATTTCATCAATCATCACAAGCGCGCGTCTAAGTGACTGGTCAGTAGCCAGAATCTTTTCTTGTTGTCTGCTAACTCTAACACAAGGTCATCAAGCGCGTTACGCCCTTTGACCACTCCATGTTCTGCCTCCGCACCCTCCGCGAGATCAAGCAATTCCATCTTGGACGACCAGTTCTCCGAGGTCTATCCCGTCCAGGAGCTGACGGTGGATCTGCACCGCGTAATCCGTACCCAGGAGCTGAGCGACGACCTGCCAGTACTTAATCTACCACCCTAGTCCCCGTCTTCCTGTCCGCCACGGACCCTCCGCGCGCTCAAAGCCATCCAGTCGACCGACGTCTTCCGCCGCGATCTGAAGCCATCCAAATACGACCTCAAGGTAAGCCCAGCCCGCATCATTCATGAACAATCTACTGATCATCCCTCTAGATCTGCAACATTGGCCTCGCCCGCTCCCCCCGCTCTCCCATATTCTTACGGAATAGGGAGGGAGAATGGGCACAGCAAATTCGGGCACTTGTTTCGGGCACAAGTGCGCCATTTTGCAGGGTCAGAGCATGGGGATGGATCGAAATAGCAACAAGGCCGCTCAGGTCGCGACTGCTGCTGGCGTCGAGCGCGGGAACGGTCTGAGCGTGGGCATAAATGGACGAGGAGGCAATCAACAACAAGGCCGCTCAGGTCGTTGTGGCTGCGTCGGCTGGCGGCTGCAGGCGGAGAATGGAACGGTCTGAGCGAGGGGGCAAGTAGACGAGGAGGCAATCCCAAACGCGACTCCATGCCAATACCTCGAACAACTCCGGTAGTCTGACCTCTACCTCTGGGATGCATTTCGAATCTCTATCAGAGTTGGGAAGCAATAATGCGATGTCTTTGAGCGCTGGGATAAGTCGTAGGCTCTAGCGAATGGTGAGTACGTGTGCTTTTCTCAATCTAATGGCATAAACTGATCGACCACGAAACCAACTTAGTTTTGACTTCGGAACCTTTTCGAGATCCTTCTTTCCCCTGCCTTCAACGCCGCTGTCGTAACCACTAGGCCTTGCGTCTCTGCGATGGGGCGGTGACGATTGAACAGCATCGAGCCTAAAACCGTGAATGAACATCCTTCCTGCACACATATACCCGTCGACCCCCATTTCCCTCACCTTTCGCAACCAAAATTTTCCCTCATACTGTATGATTATATTGCTGGATGCTTCGCATATTTAGACCATTTGAGTACGGCCGCCACTCGCGAGGATACAAGAGACAGGGCAAAACTTTGTGCCAACACCGAGTAGGTTAGTCGTTCCAGAGCAAGGCTGCGACGACTCCGCAGACACAAGCGCAGTATCGCTGCTGTTCATGCGTGGAGCGGGCATGACAATGGTTAGGTCGGTATTTGCTTTCCTTTCACGCTGAGCTCGGGCTGACGAATGACTTTTTTTTGCAGGTTTGTGTGGTGTTGGGCGGGCAGGAGAACGAGGCGAACCCCCCCGCATGCCTGCCTCATTGATCGCCGATTGGCGGTGACGACGTCAGAGCGCCAACAACCACCATCCTTCCCACATATCCATGCATATGGATTGCAGCTAGGACTGCCCCTCATAATCCCGCGTCTGAATGCCTCGCATATATGGATGATCAGGAAGGCTGAGACTCGATAGGTTGGTCCATCTACTTTCCTGCGGTGTTGCGCTTGGACTGACGCAGAGTTCATAGATTCGCGCGGCTCGTGGCTCGTGTCGCGATGAGATGACGGAGGTCAGAGAGGAGACTACTGGAGATCAAAGTGGCGGCGGATGTGCGATATCGGAAGGTATACTTCTCTTCAACTTCGTGTTCAGAGACCTCTGGCTAAGGAGTCTTCCTTCAGCTTGCTCCTACTTGACATATGCTCTCGGCCTCCAATGCTCAAGCCCATGCATCAGATGATGATATCACTCACCTCAGCCACCCAAGGATTTCGCCGTTCTTGCTTGGCCTTACGCATTGGACCCTGCACCATCTATATGTGCAGTCATTACAACGCACCATCTTGCTCGTCTTCCTCGTGATTCGTCCCCGAGGCGGTGAAACGGACAGATGTGGAGTTAGGATACGCTCACTACTGCCCGCTGGGTCGCTGTTGAAGGCGGGGTTGCCGGCTGGGGGATTCGGGATCATCGTACAGATCCACTGGCAGCCCTTGGGGAATGGTAGCGGCGGGCCCGAGGATTGTTGATCTCGGGAGCCACTCGAACTTCGTCGGCGTCTATTGGTGCGGGTGGAGGATTGCGCCAGAAGGAAAGCATCCACTACGCCGTCCTCGTTCCCACTGAATCCACTATCCGCTAAGGTTTTCTACTCGACCGTCCGACCACATGCTGCGGGACACAATTTTATGCTACTCCGCTTGCTCCCTTGCTTGAAAATTGAAGTCTTGGGATTCTTAGCTCCTAGCACCGCTAACCTCAGGGAGCACATTTGGGTTTGGTGGCAAGGGCTACGCATTGGGATCGGTAGAAACTTGTTTATTTTCGCGCTCGGCTTATATTGATGTAGGCTTTGGTTTTGAGGTTCGAAAGATGGTTAGTGCTACAGCAGCTTTCGGCCGCTACTAACATCGCGCTCACTGCCTAAGATCCTAGCCTTTTCGACTTTGCGCGAGGTTTGCCTCTTCCCCGCGGTACACCTCACGGTAAGACGGGACTTCGTTACCAAGCCCTTCCTCCATGGCCGGCGTCATTGTTTCATCCTCGTCGTCGTCGCGCGAATAAACTGCATTCCTGCAAGTCGGTTCCTCAATTCTATATTCGTCTGCATGAGCAAGGCGCAAGGCATCGCGGAATTTGCCACATCTGATCTTGAAGGATCTCCCGCTGACATTGGTCCTTTCTGACGATACTTCTAAGTGACCTGTTCATCGAGGAAATCTATATAAGTAACTTTCATGCGCCGTTCTAGAAGGATATATGTCAGGTTCTCGAGGCTTGTTGTTTTTATTTGGACCGGGGCTTCGTGTGGTGGGTTCAGTGGTGGCGGCTCGGAATGAGTCTGGAAAGCACTGAAGCGATATGGCTGCAGTTAAGAGTTGTTAAGAGTTGTACATACCCTGTACGCCGATCTTGGACCCTTGATTCTTTTGCATCCCTCTTAGAAGCTTTCGACAATAAACAGGAGCAGGTTCGAGGCAGCTCTTGAAAATGCTCATCCAGTGCGTTGGCGCGTTATTTGCCTGGCTGGCGAGGCAGGAGGGCTATATGTTTTTCCCTGAGAAATCGCGACAGAACACAGCCTAATTCAACCCACGTAAGTAACATATTTCAACTCCAAGCGGGCCAGCATCTTCCAGGTGACATTGTGAACATGACCTGTGTCACGGTATGGCCCAAACCTTGCCCTGTAACTTTGAAGTTGTACATCTCTTACTTGGACGTCATTTACGAGCCCTTGATACGATGTAAATAACCCACTAGAAAGAAAGAAAAAAAAGTCAACCCATAGGAAACATACTACGACGCCTAGTCCCGCCTAATCTACACGCCGAACGACTCTCGGCACAAATGCCCACACGACCAACATCGCACCCATCATAGAAATCATCCTGTCATGGATGTAGTGCGTCAGCTTTAGCGGGACGTAGAATGTCAGATACAACGTACAAAGGTTGGAGGGAAACGATCCCAAATCGCGATGATAGAAGTCCAGTCAGGAATGGCAAGGCCGCAGAACCGACCATGCCGATACCACTGATCCACCCAATGCAGACGGTTAAAAGCCACCTAGGGAGCACTTTGGAGGCGTGCGAAACCATGACGGGGAACATGGGTCCTAGAACCAAGCCAACCAAAGAGACCTACATGAAAGGAAGATGTAGTAGAGGAAAGACGGCGTAACGTTCAACAGGGCTTACCGCGACTGCGTTCCCGATGATAGAAGGAACAAACCATATCGTGATCTCGAGTCTGTGATCAAGGAGATCAGCGGCTACCACTTTGGTCGGACAAATTGGAGGTAAGTTACATGATTGCTAAGATGGAGTAAATGAATATGACTGTGTGTTCGCCGACCTAAGTATAATCCATGGTCAAAGGTTCGAAGAGACTATTATAAAAGCGCCTACTAGCTTGTTAAACCACATAAGACCAATACGGCCAAGCATAAGGCCTTTGAAACGCGTTAAATAACACAAAAATCCAACAGACGAAACCTCACCTCCAAAAAAACCCGAGGAGATATACCCTGAAGCGTGACCCCCGCCTCGTTCGCGAATAATAAATGTGACGATCCAGCCTGAATCAAACGGTTTAACTGGCGATCCGTGCTTAGAATGGAATTCTGTACCTCCAACAGTGACTTCAGTCCCAATGTAGATCACTGCAAAGAAGGTGAGTATATGAACGGCTTTGAGGCCGAAAATTTGGCGGTAGACGCTTTCTCGAGGCGTGGAAGCGTTGGATTCCGCCGGCGCTTGGCCGCCTTCTACCAGAAGTTCTGCATGCCCAGTCAGCATAGACATTGTATATGAGAAGTAGAGTAATACCATCCAGATGTTTAAAGCGAAAGACGACGATAAGCACCAGAGCATTAAGTACAGCCATCGATGCTGAAACGAGATAGTGTAAAGACCATCGTGGTCTCCCAGAGAAGTAAGTTGCAACAAAAGGCGCAGAGAAAGCGCCGAGACCTGATCGACAAAATGCTCAGTTTATAACACAGAAGAGATATCGTCATACATACCGTATGTAGCGTGTAAAATCCCAAGTTTGGTCTCCATGTTATTCGTCAAACTGCTTACGAATCCGTTGGCTTGCGCGTTCTGTTGCGAGCCCGGTATCAGGGAAAAACATGGGAGACCTTAAAGTGTGGAAATTAACCTGTAATGACAGCCCAATCCCTGTTAAAAAATTTGCCGACGCCATGACGGGGAAGGGAGGGCCAACGGCTTGGATGGTATACGCTACGAGTTGGACGGCAGTGGCTATATAGATTGCGGTAAGAAGCTTCCTCTGGCCCATGAAGAGTTAAATTTATACCAGCGACCATGATCTGGGCGCGGGGCGTAAGATCTGATGAGATGAGGACGGTGGACTGCTTACTTTTCCAAACCCAATCCTGTCATTTAACCAGACGTTCAGTATGCCTCCCAAGATGAATCCCTAGAGGTTGTTAGCAGAGATGACTGCCATGTATAAAGAAGGTCACATACCACACAGTTTGCCACGAAATACAAAGACAGAATCAAGTACCCAATCTGAGAAGGTTCATAGATTCATGAAACCAAATAAAGGGCAATGCCATAAGGACACACATGATAATCACCTTGGAACGCCGGGAGCAATGGCCCTACAGAACCATCGTTCCAACCTTGCGCGAAGATGCAGCAGCAAAGCACTACAAAATGGAGAGTTCCATGACTCCTGAAGCCCTTATTCCTTGGTAGAGAAGTCGAGGTCGGTATTAAACGCGGGACAACAGGTAAATCATTCGTCGATATGGCGGGCGTAATTTCTCTTTCTTCCTTGAAAGATCTTTCTTCTCTGGAAACTGCTATAGAGTGTGTCGTTGAAGTCCGTGATAAGCGCCGCGTTCGTTCAGACAAATGGGCAGGGGTTGGTTGAAGTGCATAAGATTCGAGAGAGTCCTCCTCTTCCGTTATCGGGGCTGAGATGTCACCATGTTGAAGGTAGGTGAGCGCATAGGCCTCGAGGTGCGTGGGTCCTGGGACTGGGGGATACATGAGCGAGACTGTTGGGAAAATTGTATGTAAGATTTCGAATATATACCTGCCGCAAAACCTGCCGGATATGCAGGTACATCATGATCGAGTTTCGTATTCTAGAAAGTAAAGCCGGCCAGGACCGGTTCAGTGCGAACCAGCGACCACGAGGCGTCCATGTATACGTAAGACGCTCACTAGAGTTCTAGGGTAAAGTATCGACTAAAAGATCTTCAGGAAATTTACATCTTTTAGGAGCTTGAAGAAGCCGAATGCGGCATTTGACTGGAATGGTGAGTACTTATGAGATGGCATGGTGGTACGGAGTTCGGAGCCGAAGCCGATCTTAGGAGTGATATTTGCCGCTATTTATCAAAGACTTCCCTATACCATTTAGCTGTTTGCAGTTGCTCTTTCATCTTTCTTCTGGATTCGTGGATAAGATGAACGGCCAACCATACGCTCGATTGAATAACTTTCACGGACCTAAACGACAGCTTCTAGGGAACCAAGCCGGCCATGCCGCCCCAGCGTGGAAAACCAATGTGCCGCCACAATTCTCTGGAGGCAAGGGAAAACAGGTCATGGAACAAGGGAGCAGGATCTTCTTGAGCAGGCTTCCAGTTGATGTTGGGGAGACGGAGGTTGAGGTACCGCACCCTGCACTTTAGCGACGTTTGATACAATGCCGATGCCTTGACCAGGAACTATTCAGAAAAACAGTTGGCCCCTTGAAGGAATCTTTCCTGGTCTACAACTCACAAGGTAGATCAAAAGGGATGGCTGTCGTTACCTTTCAACGTTTTGGAGATGCCGCTGTAGCGCGAGCTAAGTACGACGGGAAGATCGTTGATGGAAGTGCGTCAAATTTGCGCGCTTAACTTTTTCGTGCCGCTAATTCCTTCTTCCTTACTCAGGACGCCCTTTAAAGATTGAAATAATCACGGAGGGAACGCCGTCGCCCATGGGTCCGCCTCCAGTACCGTCGCTTTTGAATAGACTTAGTGCGAAGGCGAACCACCCTGCTGTGAATGGAGCTCCTCCGCCAACGTATGTTTATGTTACGGATCGATTTCTCACTCAGAATATCACTGAACACCTGATTATGCTATAAATCATTCTTATTTTGCAGTCAACCCCGCGCCCAAAATACCCGCCAACCCACCCAAAGAACGCTACCAGCTCTGGCCATCGTGCCAGCCAGCATACCAGTCCCTCCAAGGAGGGTCCGTCAAAAGAAAGGTCCCAAGCGAATCAAGAAGCTCCAACCTGCCGCCGTCACAAGGGATCAGCTGGATAAAGAGATGGAGGACTACCGTGCAGCTGCAGACATGTCAGGGCTTTGACTCTGTGGTGACGTTTTTCTTGCATGAACAGACTCTGTCCCACCTGGTGTGCTTTACTGTACATACATCCACTCCCTCGCATACGGTCTTTGCATATGCATTACCTACAATTCCGGTCCTTGAAGTTGTCTGTATTATCTGGGTTGCATCTTATCTTATCTAGACTTATGTAATGTAAATCGCATCTTGTTCCAAACTCACTCAATTCTCAATCCCTGCATAGCTCTGGATGGTCGCGCCATTGTATACAACAGCGTCTGGACTACTCTTCCATGCAGGGAAGATCCTAGTCATAACGATCGGGCTCCCAGCGCGCGGGAAGACCCACATCTCTCGAGCCCTTGAGCGTTATCTCCGATGGATGGGAGTCAAGACTCAGGTCGTCTCGTTGGGCGATTACCGCCGAAAGATCCTGGGTGGAACACAGAAGGTGCCTCCGGATTACTTCACGCTTGGTAAGTCTTGAATCACTCGTTGTCAAGCAAAGCTCGAGATCGTATCCCTTCCCTAGGTGAGAAGAGCCCCGAAACACAGGCGCTGAGGAAGAAGGTCGCTGGGGGGTGTGAGAAGTTGATTTGGGAGTTCTTTGAAGGTGGTGGACAGGTAGTGATATACGATGCTAACAATGGTACGAAAGCTACGCGGCAGGCGGTGGCAGAGAAGTTCGACAAAGCGGGGATTCACGTCATCATGCTGGGTGGGTCGCATCGAATGAGTAATAACCAAGCTGACCTCGCCTCTGGCAGAGACCCTGTGTGATAACAAGGAGATTATCGAGAACAATATCCGGAGCGTCAAGATATCCTCGCCTGATGTATGTACGCATGATGATCATACTTGTGGCATACATTGTGACCTGTCGAGGCAGTATCGCGGATGGGACCCAGATAAGGCGGTTCAGGACTACTACACGCGGATTCAAGACCATGAAAAGTATTATGAAACAATCGACGACAAGACCTGGCCGTTCATCCGGATTACCAACGTAGGGCAGTGTCATGCCTCGTAGCCTTTAAGACTTACACTTCTGGACAGGTTGGCGAGAAAATTATGGTCAATGTGAGTACATGTCATGAACGTTCATAAAGCAGGGCTTATTGTGGAATCCGATAGAACATCCAAGGGTACCTCCAGGTACGCCCTCGTCTTTTCAAGCTGACGTCTTTCTGAACGATCAGCATGGCAGTCAAGAATAGTTTTCTTCTTGATGAACATTCACAACCGTTTCCGAACGATATACTTTGCCAGGGTTTGTCTCTCTGCCGGCTTTACGGCGTGCAGCTGACATGTGTCTAGTCGGGGCAATCTTTGATCGAGCACTCTTACAAGGCCGATTCAGATTTGTCGCCTGCAGGCTGGGAGTATGCAGAACGCCTGAAGGACTTCGTGCTGGAGCGCCGGGCCAAGAGTCTAAAGGAACGAGGACTGAACCCCGCTGACCGCAAGCTCGTGGCATGTACCCCGCTCTATCATAAGGCGCCTGTCTTTACACATACAACATCAGATCTGGACCTCGACACATCGTCGTGCGCATCATACCGCGTGGCCATTCCTCGCTGCCGCGCAGGCGTCGAACATCGCCGAAGGCCACCCGGAGTTGAATCGATCGTCCTCCTTTACAGAGTCCTCTCTCAATGAGAACTTGGGCCAGGCAATGGTGGCCAAGATATCGGCCCCGGGACTAAAGGTCAAGGTCGTGGAGAAGCCGCAGATGTTGGAGATCAACCCCGGGATTTGGGATGGCCTGTCTCCAGAGCAGGCCAAGAAATATTATCCTGAAGATTGGGACCGTTTCCTCAAGGATCCGTACTCCTTCCGCGCACCACGTGCGGAGAGCTACCATGATCTCAGCGGTATGTCTTCAGCAGAGCAACGTTGGTGTCCTGTCCTGACATTGGATCCAGTGCGGCTTGATCCGGTTCTGATCGAGCTTGAAAAGGAGCAAGAGGACCTGCTCATCATCGGTCACGCCTCCGTCATCCGCTGCATGCTGGCCTACCTCATTGGCCTCCCCGCCTCCGAAAT
This sequence comes from Lyophyllum semitale, assembly GCA_018851285.1. Classification (NCBI taxonomy): domain Eukaryota; kingdom Fungi; phylum Basidiomycota; class Agaricomycetes; order Agaricales; family Lyophyllaceae; genus Lyophyllum; species Lyophyllum semitale. Next base: position 34,729 of record JABCKH010000077.1, on the reverse strand, counting down.
TCCCGCCATCGAGATCGCGCGCGGAGACCTGTTGGAAGTCGTGCCTGCCTCGTATGGGGTGCATAGCCAGGCATTCCACTTCTGGGATGGCCCAGGGAGACATGGGGGACCGGATTCGGACACTCCGGAAAAGGATAATATGAATTTTTATGAGAATTACGCGGAGGACACGAAGGGGAAGCGAAATATAGAGACACACACACCAGAATCTTCACTGTACACGAGTCCTGGGTCGATTGGGACGACCCCGGCGCTTACCCACAGTGTTTTGTTCATGTAATATTAGATATATAACCCGTTTTGCTAACTTCTGAGGTGTATTTCGACAAGAACCATGGCATGGTGGCTCATGAAGAACCAGAGAACAGGAGAGCTTGAAGACGGGTTGATCTAACCAAGAAACCAGTCGCGCCCCGATGTCCGTCTTCCAATCAAGATACATCAGCAGCATAGAATCATATCATATTAGTACTAGATTTCGCCCAAGAAAGACAATCGAGGCAGGAAGGCAGCCTAATCCGCTCGCCGAGGACCTCTGGGAACAAGTGCCCACATAATGATCATCAACCCCATCATTGCCACCAACCTGCAACAAAGAGTGAGTAAAAGCCCCCGCGCTAACAATGCCAAAAATAATCGATACACACAGCGGCTGTAAAGTCTTGATACCAAACTTGTTCGAGATCGCGCCCGTCATGAACGGCAGCACCGCACTACCTGCCTGTCCGAATCCGGCGATCCACCCGATGGAGCCTGTCAGTATCCACCGCGGAAGCACGCGCCCCGCGTGGTTCATGGCAATGGGGTACATAGGCCCGAGAAGGACGCCAACAATGGCGACGGCGACGGCGTTGCCGATGAGGGAGGGGACAAACCAGATGACGAGTTCGAGGCTAGTAGTGGTCTGTTAGTCATTTGTTCGAGGAAAGAGAGTGTTGCGGACCCAATAGCCAAGAGGGCGTAGACGAATATTGCCCGGCGCTCGCCGATCTAACGGAGCGGTGAGTGAGACGGTGGTGACAGGAAGTATGGATTCACACCTTTTGATTTACCCAAAGTAGTGCGACGCGGCCAGTCATGAGACCTTGTGAAAAGGCTAAGAGGGGGGAAAGCAACTGTCTTTGCGACTTACCACCGAAGAAACCGGCGGAAATATATCCGGAAGATGGACCACCATGTCGTTCTTGTCTAATGAAGGTGACGATCCAACCTGAATGAAATGTTGAGCCTAGTGCTAACGATGGAGAGGAATGCGGGGCGACTTACCTCCAATTGTCACCTCAACACCGACATATACTAGGATGTAGAACGCGAGCAAGTGGACAGTTTTCTGACTAAGGATCTGGCTGAACGTATTGCTGTTGCTATCGTTGCTCGCTTGTTCAGGTTCTGTTTGTCCGATCTTCTGTAGACATTCTGCGGAGGCCAGACGTTGATAAGCGGTATGACAAGTTTGGCAAGGTGCAATACCATCTTGATTCTTGAATCGGAAGACAACGATGAGGATGACCGTGTTGGCAATCGAGAGGCCGAAGGCTATAAGGTAGTGGAACGACCAACGATTTAACTGCGCAAATTGTGTCGCTACGAGGGGCGAGCAAAGCGCGCCAGCCCCTAGTGGATGGATAGTCAGATATCAAATTTTTTAATCAGCAGCGAGCTTAAAACACCGTAAACGGCATGCAATAGACCCATTTTAGCCTCTGCATTGCTTTCAAGACTTGCTACGTAGCCGTTGGCTTGGGCATCCTTGTGTAAAGAGAGGTTTAGATTACCAGTCTACGATATAAACTGTCCTACCTGCATCGCGCCGCCGACACCATTGATCGCGTACGCTATTGCAAGCGCTGGAAATGGTAGCGCAGGAGCCATAAGTGCGAAAGCCACCATCTGGAACAAAGAACCTAGAAGATGTAGATCAGGGTGAGTTCACCTCATTTGTGTTCTAAACGAATACATCACCTATCACAATAACCTGTGCAGCTCGTATAAGCGAGCAGAAGGAAGCTTCAATTGGAGAGAGTTACCTTCCCGAAGCCCAGCCTGTCCGACAGAGGGACATTGATCAAGGCTCCCAAAATGAATCCCTACCAGAGTAACTTGAGAGATGGAGATACTCAGCCATAGAAAGTTTTACGCACAACACAAGCCAGTACGAAGAGAAGAGAAACTACCGTGAAGTTAACCTTTCAAGATTGTGAGCGGAGTGAGTCTTCAAAATGAGTGTTTATATTTACATGGTACACCGTCTGGATTCTCGGTAGCAGGGGTCCCAGAGTTCCGTCGTTCCACCCAGCGAGGAACAAAGAGACACAGCATGCAGCGAACTGTATTCTAGCCGTTATCACTTGCTCTTTTGTCTGGACTGGGCGCTCAGAGGTGGTGGTGTCCATCCCGTTCGTGATTGGTACGATAGGTAAAACATAGTCTTCTGCGACGTGTTTTCGCGACGTCTCGCGTCGTACCTCGAGCTCGATTGAGGTCTGCGACATAGGGATGATAGCTTTCGCTGGGGTAGAATCAAGATCGAAGGTACTCGTACAGGCTTGGTTGATTTTAAGCCTGTCGGAGAAACCTCGGAAGAACAGCCAAGCGGATGCTTAACAGTGGTTTGAGATTCGACTACGTGGAACGCGCGAAAAGTACGGGAATAACGCACCGAACAGAGAAAGAGAAACACCCCAGTAATCCAGTAAAGCTTAGTACATAACCCGGATGAAGTTGGACCTGAGGCATCTTGGACTCTGGAGTGATCGCTCGCGATCGCCGACGTCACACCCATGTGTAGAACTGTCACTGAAGCGTGACACTGGAAAATTTAAACAAAGCAATTCGACGGTGTCTGGTGACAGTGGTGAGTAGCCACCTGAGTTACACAGTGATCATCTTATATTTAACGAGGAAAAGAAGAATAGGCATGATATGAAATTGAATGGCCTTTATAGGGCACAACATTTCTCAGCGCTTTGGGGATGCAAACGACCCATCTGGCTCCACGGGCTAAGTACCACATTCGATGCTGCAAACCGCGTCAATCTTCATGCACTCGAGTGTTATACGTCAATCTCAGGGAACCGAAGCTATAGCCGGACTGTAGCACTTCGAAGGTCTTCTTCGAATTCGGCCATCAAACATCTCATTTCTGGAACGTCAACAACGTTGTGGTTGTACAATGACCTCAGCCAAGTTCACGAGTTGCCAGAGGTGACGGATGCGGCCTTGTTAAATTTGGTGAAAGACGGGAAATTTGGTGCTGCGGATCGTCTGCGTCTACAGCTCACCGAACACGGGACAGAAATTGAACCCCACCCTGCCTATGAGCAGGCTGCGATCGCGAACCTGCAATGGGCTGACATGGAGCAATGTTTGACTCATTTTACGACCTGGTTTTCACTAGTCCCAGAATACGACCCGTCAAACCCACCCACCTATCCCGGTGCTTTCAAAAACACACGTCACGTACTCATTCACACTGGCTCGCCTTCCGCACGCCTCCCACTCATCTTACGCTTTGGAATTATTTCTGCATCCAAAGGCTACCTCCAACCCATGTTTCACGAAATCCTACCGATCGTCGTCCGGTTTGCCTCTGCTGAGGGTGGGGCCACCTGGTTGTATAACATGGAATTGGCTGCCGTCCAATACCAGAAAACCCACCATCCCAGAGAAGCCCAAGAAACAGCCAGGAGATACCGTACTTTTACCATCGAAATTTGCTGCCAAGCCGGCTGGCTGGCCCATGCCGCATCAATCGTTCAATTAGAACGCAGTTTCACGCTCCCAACTCGGACATATACCGTTCTTATCCAGGCGCTGCAGAACGCTGGGAGACTGGGTGACGTCAAACTAGTGGACAAATACCTGAACCACGACATATCACAATCCCGCCAGTTCCACTTGGGCGAATTCACGCCAACACCATTCCGTGCCGCCGCATTTGATCCATTGAAACCTACAACGGCGGTAATAGGCGATAACGGAGCTCAGTCCTCACCAGCACCTTCCTTTTCCTCTCCCAGAAGCCGACCACACTACAAAGTATTAACCGCCCGCCCGCCGTTCGTCGAGGACCCCAAGGACGTCCACAAACGCACTGTCTCGCGACAAACCGTGGCCACCCAGCTTCGGTTCTTCAAGCGTTGTCTTCGAAACCGGTCGTGCCCCGACCTCCTCCAGATCATCCGTTTCCTCTCTGACTTCCAGACCATAGGCGGTTCGCAACGCATCGTAACATTGCTCCGCAGGCGCGCCTTGTCTAGAGGTAAATACTCCAGCATGGCATGGATGAAAGCGGAGCTCTGCTACCATAACGTCGAACGCAACTACGAGGAGATTCTCAAGCTGTACCTCATGTACTTAGACCCCGAGGTCCCTCTCCCAGGCATCTTTTCCTACACCCTCACACGCATCGCCGAGAAAAATCGATTCAAGATCGTTCCAGCTCCACTCCCGAAGTACGCCCTTCGCGACCGCTGGCTCGTGCTGAAGTCCATCATCCGGCTCGCGCCTGACCTTCCTTGGCCGCTCGCGACGATGCAGGCGCTCTACGCCTCCTACCATGGCGCTACTAAGGACATGAAAACATGCCACCGCGAGTCAAACGAGATCCTGGCCACCTTTATCGCAGCATTTGGGGAGTGTGGCAGCCTGCACGATGCGGCGCGTGTCTTGTCCGATTCCGGTGCCACGCCGTACCTGCGGCAGGTGGAGACTCTGGCGTCCGTGCTGGCTGGCGCTGGGAAGGCTGAGCAGGCTATGGCTTTGTTGAAGCGGATCGAAGCTGGGGCGAAAGATAGGAGGATGGGGATGCAGGTGAAGGGCTATGATGGGAAGGTGGACGTGGCTCTGCCTCGGCCCGCGACATACGGTCGCATGATTGAGGGGTTCTGCGCAGCGGGCTTGCTGGAACCTGCGTTGGAGGTGGAGAAGATGATGAAGATGAGGTTTTCGTATGAGTATGGGCCGAACAAGAAGCTAGATGATGCGATGAAGGGATTATGGGCGTTGGAGATGGAGCATGCGCTTGGACAGGTATGAATATCAATCTGGAGGTGGAGTGCCTTGCAATTGTGGACTGACTACTTGTTCATCTTTTCTAGCCGACGTCTCCGTCAATCTATAGCTGATACTGCGATTGATCCCAAGCTACAATGCTAGTGCTGTGGGACTCCGACTACTGCGAGCCTTCGACTTTGCCACTCTTACCGAGTCTGCAGGACCTTTTGCATGACAATCATCGAGGCTGCAACCTTTCCGGAAGAACTCGACGCGGCGGGGATGGGTCGCGCTTGGAAAAAGGGATAAAGCATTCCGAGAGGGAGGATGATTGTAAAATTAAAGCTAATTCAGGGGAAGAACGGATGCATCTTCGCATAAGAATGAAATGTCAAATGATCGATAGAATGGATCGTGCGGATGGTTTTGGGCGAGTCCCAAGCGAGTCCACTCATAAGGAAATGACGGTCGACGACGGATGGTCTGCTGTGCGTTTTGAGCGTGCTAGTTTACAACTTCTTGATGTGCTGTTGAGGGTGCAGAGGCTGGGCAGGGTCTTGTGATGGAGTTGTTACGTGTCCGAATCTTGACGACCTGATTTGAGGCATTCAGCGGAGTTGAGCCTGTTGAAATATTTAGCCCAAATGATAAATTGTCCATGCTCACTTTTCATTATCCAGCGGCAGATGGTTGTACAAGTAAAGATAATAATAAAAGCAAGACAAATCAAAGCTGCGTGGAGATGAATAACTGCGATGGTATGAATGAATGATGGATGAAACCCTTGGAAATGATGCGGATGTATGAAAAAGACGCCCATGAGTGAGGGATAGAAGAATATATGTACCAAGAAAAAGTATGTGCAATGAAGGAGACCAAGTGGATAGATATGACGATAAATTGACGTGATGAATGGGATTAGAATGGAGGGGGGTAACGATGATTGATGCGACGTGCGTAGAATGCATTGTCAGGGCTGGATACATATGCGATGCGATGGATAGCGGGTTGTTCGTGCGTGCGTGCATGCGAGGGTTGTCAGGACCGGAAAGGAACGGAAGATAAGCGCCGGGCGCGAGGCGAGACTCGACGGACCACGTCGCATGTTGGCAGTGGCGATAGCGTGTGCAGTATGCAAGCCATCGGGTAGCAGAAGAATAATTCTACACGAGTTCAAGGCGTGGGACACTGGTGGCACGGGTTGCCTTACTGAAGCGCTCGCTTGTAGGCGAGGGAGAGGTGAAGGTGAACGCAGCATAGATCTGCTTACGTTCTGGGGTAGAGAAGGTTCGGCTTTCCAGGGCGGGTGCGACATCACTGCCCGACGGGAGCGCAGACGATTGAGGAGGTGACGAAAAGTAGTCGCGGATCTCAGGCTCCAAAGAGGACTCCTACAAGAAAATATAAACATTGATACGACGGGCGGTCAAGAGTGGGTTTGATCGACTGACCTTGACGGATCGGAATTTGACCTTCTCCTCCTCGCCTGTGGGTGTCTCAAAAGAGGAGCCCTGCTTGTAAGCTTGAGACAGGTCTGCTAGAGGCTGCACCGTCAGCTCGTAGCACCGTGAATCGATCTCAGCCTGAGTGATCCTCTCTCGCTCCCTGCCTGCTTCTGCCTCTTCCTCAACCTTGGGCATGGGTGACACCCTGCGGGAGGGCCGCTTCGTGGTCTTCCTCGACGAGGTAGTCGACTTCCCATCCTTCTTGACGCCTGACTTAGTCTTTGCGGACGCAACCGACGATGATTTTCGCTTCTTCGCATCAGGTTTCGACTCCTCCTTCCCTTCCTTCGACTCCTTCTGCTTCTTCGTAATGAGAGGCGTGTGCACCTTGGTAGCGAGCACCGATGTCTTGCGTTTCTTCATGTTGTTGTTAATGGGGCCTGCACGTTCTCCCGTCAGAGGGTGTACATTCTCTTTCTCGGCGGTCGTAAGAGTTGTGGCATGGTTGATATTCAATGATTTAGACGATAATGTTGGAGATGTAATAGCGGAGATGGTCGCGGTCTTGGACTTCGAAGAGTCGGTGGATGGTACATCTTGGAAAACGGTGAACGATCGGAGCGACATTTTGGTGACGAGATGAACGAGCAATCGGGAGGTTGCGATGCCCGGCGATAGTAACTGAAAGAATATGGTGTCGACGAGGATATCCGACGACGAGCAGAGCTAGAATTGAGTGCTCGATGCTGTCGAGAACGACGATGAGAAAAGCGTAAGGTCAAGTCGGAACCAAACCAAACTTCACCTTAAATTGTTGAGTGTCACGTGGGCCGATCACAAACAAACGCGAATTTTTCACGTGGATAAACAAACGCGTCGCCATACAGACAGCCTGAGTCCTGGCCTGTACACTCTTCTCCGCGGCCTAGCTTCGTTTTTAAGTTTTCTTAGTGCCTGGACAACTGCGCCTCATTTGTTTTGTTTCCTAATAATTTGATCTTGTATAGCGAATTTTCCAATCGAGAGATCCAGAAGCATTCATCTTCGCAGCCGGGTCCGAGTCTGCCAGTGCATCGAGTTGGGTCATCAGGCGATTGGACGATTGACCTAAATGCTCTAGCGAGATCGTGACATAGGAGATCTTCCTTTTCAGCTCAAGATAGTCCCAGCCTACCTCCGAGTCCGATTGATACTTATAACAGATCGTCAGTTTTTAATAATATTACTACAACAGATAACTGATAAAACTGACTGTAGGGTCTATCATACAGTTCGACCTCAAGCCCCGTTTAGTGGGATTAGAAGTCGGCAAAGTGGCCCCATAACCAACGTAAAGCATTGACTTGCAACAGACGCAGACACTGCCCACTCGATCGCCCGCTTTACGCAAAACGTTGAAGCCTCCCATCCTCCTGGCACAACTGTGGCAGCCCTTATCCCCATCGCGCCGGGGCAGGAGGCGACCAGCAGAACGGATGGCGTTCACGTCGATCGAATGTGCTCCTTTGTTCTCTTCAAAGCGAGACATGCGGCGCCTGGCACGACACCCTGTTAATGGACCGTAGTCTTGGAGCGACAAGGAGAGCAGCGCCGTTGAATTTGAGAAAATTCTGCGATAGGAGAAAGTTTGCGAGACACCGGAGCCGCATTCGTCCCCCTTCACCGCCTCAGTGTCCAAATTTGTCTCCGATCGCTCCTCTTCCTTATATATACACGATCGGGGCGTTAACTCTGATTCACAAGAGGTAAATGTCTAGGTTCGCACCCCCTGACCCTATTTTAGGAACATCCGCCACTGGCCGATTTATATACCGAACCTGAAAATCGAAGTTGCCCTCCTGCGATATTCCCAGAGCCCATTCTACCCTCTGCATTCGACAGGTCGTGGACGCATCAGAGCGTGTCCGGCGCTATGTGAGTATATCTGTTTTGATACCTCATGTTCTACACGCGCGAACGGGTCGGCAGTCACGTTTGCCCACGATTTGGGGAACACGTTGCCGACTTATAACCCACTCTTCGCTCTCACTTTCTGTATTCCGAAGTTCTTGTTTGCACTGGTGCTCACTATTTCTCGGCTCCTAGACCTTCTCATTCTACACGGCCTCCATGTCTCACAAGACCTCAGCCGCTACATCTTCCGATGTCCACCCTCCAGTCGGGACGCTCATTGACGGAGACTCCCTCGAGCTTGTGGAAGTATTAGGCGTGGGTGGATACGGCGTCGTCTACCGCGCGGTGGAGACTCGTTCACACAACCCCAAGTCGTACGCTGTGAAATGCCTCGTTTCGCAAGCCCACCAGACGGCCCGCCAGCGGCAAATCCACATCCGCGAAATTGCGCTGCATCAAATTGCATCGTCGCACCCGGGCGTCGTCACACTACACCGTGTCGTCGAGGATTATAGCCGCACTTATATTATCATGGATTTTGCCCCCGACCATGACTTGTTCACGCAGATCCTCCATAGCTGCCGCTACCTCGGAGACGACTTCCTGATCAAGCATGTGTTCCTCCAGCTGCTCGACGCAGTTGAATATTGTCACAGCCTTGGTATTTATCATCGGGACTTGAAGCCAGAGAACGTCCTCTGCTTCGACGATGGCCTCCGCGTCGCCATCACCGACTTCGGCCTCGCCACTACTGATAAAGTGAGCGAGGAGTTTCGCACTGGAAGCGTGTACCACATGAGTCCAGGTAATCACCTTTCAATTTCATTTCCAAGCAGGGACTGATCTCGTCCTCGTTTCAAAGAATGCCAGGGTGGCGAATTCGCTCCCACCGGCAACTACTCGCCCATGTTCAACGACATATGGTCGCTTGGGATCATCCTTCTCAACCTTGCTACCGGCCGGAACCCTTGGAAGTCTGCGACTCCAGATGACCAAACATTCTGCGCCTACCTCCGTGACCCTCTCGGGTTCCTGCCCACCGTCCTGCCCATCTCCTCCGAGATTAACGATATCCTCACGCAGATGCTGGAGGTTGACTGGAGGGAGAGGATGACGTTGCGCGAACTCCGCCATGCGATCGAGGACGTGCAGACCTTCTACTCGGAGGGCGTTATCTTCGAAGGTAGCATGGCCCGCTGCCCCTGGGAGTCTGGCATGGACATCGACAGTGACTCGTCCGAAGACACCAAGGAGAGCTCGCCCGCCCCCAAGTCGGAGGGAGTGGACTTCGTTTCCCATTGGAGCAAAGACTCAGCCTCCGACATCGTCTTCGCGAGGAACCACTCTGCTGGGTCGGGTCCGGACGATTCGACATATGGGAACCTTTGGACAACGTACTCATCCAGCGGTGCAACGAGGGCGATCGAGTCGCCTTCTTCCTCGATTGCTTGGCTCCAGCGATCAGCAACGCCCGTTTCACCTGTCTCATCTGGGACGTCATCACTACCTGTGACACCCAACAGCATTGACATGCTTTTTGGAGACAAGGCCATCGCTCCACCCCGAAAGGGCCTTACGATTGAGACCAACTTCACGCAGCAGGCACGTTTTTACGACAACGCCAGCATAGCCACGTCTCATTCGACTGGGACGTCCATGATGCAGACTGCTGTGGAGTACGACCCCTACTCTTCTTCCTTCTTCTTTGCCAGTGCCGCCTCTGAATCGAAGGCATCGATGGTTTTTGTATCAATGGATGCCTCCTTCAACGACAAGGAGATGACCTCCCCCTCTATTTGGGCTTCGACAGCGACGGAGATGTCTTCCCCGTCTATTTATTCCTCCAGCGGCAGCTCCGTCGGCAGCGGAGAAATGTCGTTTACAAGATCAGAGACGCCCTCACCGGACACGGCTTGGTCTGAGTACCGTACACAGGTACAGTCCTTCAACTACCCCCAACCAAGTCAGCCTTCTCCGTCCGTTTATGCCGCAATGACCGACGTTACCTCTCCCTCAAGGCCTTCAATCTCACACCTCGCGCCAAAAAAACCCTATGACGGCTCCTGCCGATACAAAGCGTCTAGCATCTTCGGTCCTATCAAGTTCTTCCCTCGTTCACCATCACCGGCTCCTCCACAGACTCCTCCAGCTGCGCCGCTGCCAGGTGGACGGCATCCCCTTGCTGAGCCATATTCAACCGCTGCGGGCAATCAAGCGCCTCTTGCGTCACCTTTCGAGGGTGTCTGGGCTGGTGCTTCGACGCAAGGGCAGCGCACCGCGCCGATCGAGATCCCAGCTCCTACGCAAGATCAGCGAAACTCGCATTTTCGACCCACGCGCCACTGGTTCATGCCCGGAAAATTGTTTGCCTACACTGGCGCACAGTGAGATGGTATAAGCCCTACTACACCCCCCTTAGAATCTAGGGTTTAATCACGTCCCCTCTCCACTCTTTCGTATTTATTCAATCCTTCATGATCACATTGCATGTTCACGTTCATTTGCATTTATCCTCATCACCATCATCACGACTCCCTTCTTCATCCATTCACGCAACATTATCTTATTGACCGATTCCCCATCGGTCCACACCATCCCTCCTTTCTGGATTTCCATTCGATTGCTTCTACCCACATACATGTTGTAGCACCATCAAATCATTTGTCTTTCGGGTATTCGGAGGCGGGTATGTCATTACTTACTGTATCTTTACTACTTTGTGGATCACATTTACGACCTTATTCCACGTTATGTAGCCATCCACACATCCACACATTGTACAACGCCACAAGTTTTATGAAATCGCGATGAACTCGTTTGATGGCGTTCGTTCCGCATTTAGTCGAAAGAAATGAGGATTTGGTTAGGCCCTTAGGGTGGGTTGTGCAGTTTTTGACTTTGTTGTGCTGACGTCCTATTACACGCTGCCATGTCCTGCCTCTCGCATCGAGGGAGATGAAACTCCCGGCACTGTGCTACTACCGGCAAGTTTTTCTCAGTGTGGAAGCTTGAAAGACTCATTTATGTCTCAAGCTCGTGACAATCTGAGTTTTCTGGTGGCGAGGAGGTACCGAGTGACAGCTGTCGCTAAAGGGCACGCAAAGTCACTGGGGGTAGGGGTGTATTATAGGCAAATCGTTTAGATGATTAACACGACATTGTGCATGCCCTACTTCCGCAAGCTGATGAGCTGTCTTCCGCGCTCACGCTCCGTGTCACTCTTACTCCTCAGCCCGCTTCCTTTGTTCAGCTTCCTCCCTGGGCCTCCGACGCCATCGCCCATCGCCAGCGGTGCATGTCCAGCCTGCAGCATGCGGAACGCAGCCTTAATGACATTAATTGGATTGCGGCTGCCCCAAACCTTCGCACTTATATCCTTGATCCCCGCAGCCTTGAGCACCTGATGCAGGTTTGGATTGCACCTCAAACCGAACCCAACCGGCCGTGGTCGCAGAATAAGCTGCGTAGCGCCGAGCTTCGCTTCCATATCCGTCCATATCGTGCGCTTTTCGAAGCGCTCCACCCAGTCCATGTTGCGCACAGCCTGAGCGTAGGCCTTGGCCTCCGCGCGTGACGCGTCGTCGTCCTTGCCCTGCCCAAGCCCAACCATCCCATCGCCGTTCCCGACGACCATCAGCACGAATTGCCGATGTATCTTTCCCTTGCCTGTCTGCTGTGTGACGCGCTTGTGGATGAGGGGGAAGCGGTAGAAGTTGGCCATCTCTGCCGGCGTGAACGGCAGGTTCTCGATAGAGCTCGCAGACTCCTCTGTCTCGTCAGTTTTAGTGGGGACATAGTCTTGCGCGCCAAAGTCAAAGCCGTCTTCGGCGAGGGCCTCATTGAAGATGGAGGAGTGGTTGCGGACGATCACGCGGTTGTGGAAGGGTGTGTCTTTATCTGGCGGGAGTTCCAGAACGTCTCGCGAGTCGAGTAAAGGGTCAGAGACCATGAGGTTGGGGTATGGATTGCGTGGAGGCGGTTTTGGTGCTTCTACTACTTCTTCCTTAGTCGCTTCAGGAAAAGCGGCCTCTCGCCTTGAGTCGGGTTCCTTAAACAACCTCTCGAGTGCTGTGACAGATGTAAGGCTGGGAAATGACAGACTGCATTGCCGTGCTCACCAAGATCGAACTCTTTATCGTCCTCTTCTTCATCGTCTTCTTCTTCTTCTTGCTCACGCACCCAGGCATGATATTTTTCCATTTCCTTCTCAAATGTGTCCTCTTCTTGTACAGCAGGTGGTTGAACTGGTCGCTGGTAGCGGATGGGGATATCGTACTGCGCAAGCAAATCGGCTGTTTGAATCAGACCCTCCATCTCGTCGGGCGCCTCGCCAATGGATTTCACGCGCGCCATGATTTCTTGCCTCTCTAGGGGTTGCAGAGCCTCCAACGTGCGCTGTACGCCTGGAAGTTGCAAGTGGTCCTTTAGTTGGTCGAAGGGGTGGGGAAGTGATGGGTCGTCTGGGAGCTCTGCTCAGAGTCGTTAGTTACGACGTGTCAAGCGATGATACCAAGACTTGCCTTCGAAAGAGGTGATGGTATTTGACGCCTCGCCTGATGTCGTATTTATCGAGGATCCCTCTATGCGAAATTAGAGACGGTAATGATAGTCGTTGCAGCACATACCTGCGAGTAATGGCGCCACGAAAGAATCAAAATTGTCCGCAGGTGGATTCTCCAGCAGGTCGTTCACTTTTTTGTCGAGCGACTGCTTGTTCACCCCGTTAGCATTTATGAACCTCGAAATATTATTCCGCAGCTTTTCTTGATTGTCCAAGTTCTTCGTGGATACAATCAACGCAGCAATAGTCATTGCCAACTGGTCCTCGTCCATCATTGGCCGCAGAGAAGCGAAAAGCCTGTCGAACCTGTCCGGGTGCGGTATTGGCCGATTTGAGCTGGTATAGTGACGCCCCAGGACCCCATTGAGTCTGCTACATGAGCCCGAGGGCCTCTGTACGCGTGCCACGCGTAAAATACTCCGTGGACAGAGGACTTGTCGGGAGAGCCGATGCATGACGAGAATTGGCGACGAACGCTGCCAAAAAATGTGTTGGCTATCACATGACCAGGGTTTCTAATTTAAATAAATAATAAATACATTAAATGCACTCTGGTTCAGCTCCCTTATGTCTTCGCAGGACACCTCGGTGGCGTCGAGCATTGCAGGGAGCGAGATTGCGAACCTATACGGCATAATCGACAAAGACAAGTGAGTTTCGATCTTAAATTACTCGAGATCACTCTCTTAACTTGGCATATTTTGAGCAAGAGTGCATGGTCTCAATTTGGCGGTTCCAGAGGACGCGCAGAAGGTGATCAAGCCCTGGGATGAGCGAGAAGATACCACAAAGTTTGCGGACTCAGGCGTCGACGATCAGGTCAGGCGACATTCACTGAATAAGTGTTCATGACGTTGATGTTATATCTGAAGATAGTCTTTCATATTCCGTTCACCCAGAACGTCAGGATAAAGTCTGTCCTTTTGAAACTCGGTGAGCTCGGTAATATCTGGTGTGCAACAGCAGAACTTGACGTGAAATCGGCTCGTGATAAGGAAGAGGAGAGTTTGCACCGCGTCATCTGAGGATATTCGCCAATCGCCCCACCATCGTCGACTTTGCCGAAGCGGAGACGACGAAGCCACATCTCAATATCAGCCTACTAGAAGGAGAGGCGGGTGTGATTGAATATCCGTTGCGGGTGGCGGCCTTCACGAGTGTAACCTCCTTGTCTCTGCTCTTTGTGGGTCATCCCGATCTACGATGTATGCTCCTTCAGCAGTCTGATGTGTGTATTCTGCTTTTTCGACAGGGTGATTCCGTGGGTGGAGACGTATCACGAATCTACTACATTGGCTTCAAGGGCGATATGAGGTCGCTGCACCGCGACGCGAACTCCAAACTCGAGGTGCCAGCTTCTAATGCAGCAGATGCACCTCTTGTCGACAAAGTATCAGAGAAGACAGCCGGACGACAAACCACGGCACGGTGATGTAGCGAGGCCGAACATAGAAAATGCCTGTAATTTTGTTACGACGAATTAAAGTGAAAGTGAGTGTACAAGTATAAGCAGTATCAAAAGCGAAACGTGGGCCAAAGGGTATGGAGTATAACCGAATAGTGAACAAGAATGAACCAAGCAAAAAACGTAACGATTGGTTCTAATCAGTAAGTCCAAGGCTTTTGCGAATCAGTGGTGTCATCAAAGTCTTTGACTTGAGAAGGGACGAAACCCAATCGCCGAACGTGAGACCCCAGAGGATACCAAAGTAAGCAGCGCCTCCATTCTATATACACGTGAGCCTGACGCGTCAGACAGGATAAACCAGTACACACCTTCCCAACGGTGATGACGATCAACTCGCTGGCTCCTTTGTACGTCTTCGCAGGTTTCTGGCCGTTAAGGATCGACGCGATATTGGCAACAATGACGGATGCGTGGCCTCCATACTTGCCGACCTGCTTCTGCTCCTTGAGGTCGGCGATGTCGCCGGCAGCAAAGATGCGAGGGTGAGCGGGGAGCTGGAATGTTGGGTCAATTGTGACGAAGCCAGAGCCGGTGAGGACATCTGCTCCGAGAGATGCGGAGATGAATGCAGTGTTGGGGCGTGGGCCGCGGCAGGAGATCTGGAACGTAGGTGAGTCCGAGAGCTGAAAGGGAGGATATAAACTTACGACGAGATCAGGGTTAAGGACTTGACCGTTGCGCGTGGTGATGGCCTTCTCAGTCACATGGCCTTCGGGAACGATGTCACCCAGGACGAGGCTAACTCCGCGAGCCTTAATGCGCCGGGCGACGTCGTTTCTGAACTTGTCAGGATATGCCTCGTTGAGGAGCTGGTCTTTCCCATGAACGATGGTGACTTTTTTTGCCTAGAGGTTATCGTATAAATATCATTCATAAAAAGCAAAGACAAGAAGACGCACTGGATTGAGGTCCTTGATCTCTCCAGCAAATTCTGAACGGAGATATCAGATTTACGACATCATTAATATTGAAAAAGAGCGCTCACCGATCGCAACTGCGCCACCACCGACGAGCAAAATATCGTTGGCCTTCTCAAACTTCGCATGCCACTCTTTGAACCAGTTCATAGACTCCGCCTTCGTATCGGGAAGGTCCAATGGTCCTTCCCAACGACTTCCGGGCGCAAGGACTAGCACAGCGTAGTCGATCCGTTCACCATTGGAAAGCGTGACATACCCGCCCTTCTCGCCCTCGTCTGTGATGGAAGCGACCTTTCCAGTAACGAGCTTGCCATTCCCATTGATGAACAGTTTATCGAGGGGAATGTGGACCTGCTCGTCCCAGTTGCCCTCTGAAATGACTGACGCACGGATAGTCCCGGGAAGGTGTATGAAATAGGGGCGCGCAGCGACCACGATGAGGTTATACTTCGCGGCGTCGAGCGTGGTGGAAAGTTGACGGGCGGTGGCGGCACCTGCACCGCCGGCACCAACTATAACGACGTTTTGGCGTTCACTGGAAGGTTTGGACATGATTTCGAGGAGTTAGATGGTTAGAAGGATTGGAGGGGGACAGCAGTGCGCGAAAACTGAGGAAACAATTGCGCACCACATATCGCGTTCTTCAGGTGTTCTTATACTCAAGGCAATTAGTGGTCATGATGGTCGGTTAGTAAAGGTTGGTAAGCTCAAAAGAAGTGAAGTATGTAATCCGAATTGACAAATGGATGTGTCAATGCCTGATAGTAATACAATGGAACAACTTAGGAATGTACCCCTCACAGGCTATGTACAGCTCAGAGAGGATATACAAGACTCGACACACACCAGCTGAAGATCGACACTTTTGTGAGAAGCGCGAGATGTTACGGTCACGTGTCTTTTTACTCCGCCATCGAAGTTACCACCGCAGTTGCGAGTTCGTGTCAGTTCGCCACCACGACGGCCACTCTGCCCCGTCCTGGCGCCAACGCGCCCAAAACGACCGACAAGGCGTTCTGCGAGCCCCGATCCGGCACAGATAGACCAAGGAACGGCGGGGGGGGCCATGGCAAAGAGCAGACCAGGCGCGTCTGCGGCACCATTCAGCCCTTGCACTGACCCCACATGCATCCGAGTCTACCACCCCACGGCGTCATCGGGCCTCTGATGGAGTAGTACGTGGATGTGAAGCGGACTTATCATAATATTGGTTTGCTCTCGGCATTCTACAGCTACAAGGTCACGCCGGAGGTCGTATGGGGCGTTTTCTACCGCAGAGCTTAAAGCTCGAAGTGAGTGTACATGTATAAGCTCAAATAATGGTGTTGTCAAGACTGTAAAGGGGTATACATATAAAGTATAACTGAACAACGAACAGGAAGGCAACAAGCAAAAACAGTAACGATTGGCTCTAATTGGTAAATCCAAAGGCTTTGCGCGCCCGTGGTATCATCAAATCCTTTGACTTAAGAAAGGACGAGACCCAATTGCCGAACATGAGACCCCAGAGGATGCCAAAGTATGCAGCGCCTCCATTCTATAGGCATATCAGCTTGACGCGTCTGACAGAAAAGGATAAACCAGTACACACCTTCCCAATGGTGATGACGATCAACTCGCTGGCTCCTTTGTACGTCTTCGCAGGCTTCTGGTTGTTAAGGATCGACGCGATATTGGCAACAATGACGGATGCGTGGCCTCCATACTTGCCGACCTGCTTCTGCTCCTTGAGGTCGGCGATGTCGCCGGCAGCAAAGATGCGAGGGTGAGCGGGGAGCTGGAATGTCGGGTCAATTTTGACGAAGCCGGAGCTGGTGAGGGTATCTGCTCCAAGAGATGCGGAGATGAATGCAGTATTGGGGCGTGGACCGCGGCAGGAGATCTGGAATTACGAATTATGTAGGTGAGTCCGAAAGCTGGAAGGGAAGAAATACTTACGACGAGATCAGGGTTGAGGACTCGACCGTTGCGCGTAGTGATGGCCTTCTCAGTCGCAAGGGCTTCGGGAACGATGTCATCCAGGACGAGGCTAACACCGCGAGCCTTCATGCGCCGGGCGACGTCGTTTCTGAACTTGTCAGGATATGCCTCGTTGAGGAGCTGGTCTTTCCCATGAACGATGGTGACTTTTTTTGTCTAGGGATTATCGCATAAGGATCATTCATAAAAAGCAAAGACGAGAAGACGCACTGGATCGAGGTCCTTGATTTCTCCAGCAAATTCTGAACGGAGATATCAGATTTACGACATCATTGACATTGAAAAAGAACGCTCACCGATCGCAACTGCGCCACCACCGACGAGCAAAATATCGTTAGCCTTCTCGAACTTCGCATGCCACTCTTTGAACCACTTCAATGACTCCACCTTTGTATCGGGAAGGTCTAACGGTCCCCCCCAGCGACTTCCGGGTGCAAGGACTAGCACAGCGTAGTCGATCTATTCGCCATTGGCAAGCGTGACATACCCGCCCTTCTCGCCCTCGTCCGTGATTGAGGTGACTTTGCTAGTAACAAGCTCGCCACTCCCATTGGCAAACAGTCTATCGAGGGGAATGTGGACCTGCTCGTCCCATTTGCCATCGGAAATGACCGCCGCACGGACGGTCCCAACGAGGAACACAGAATATGGGCGCGCATCGACCATGATGAGGTTGTACTTCGCGGGGTCGAGCGTGGTGGAGAGCTGGCGCGCGATGGGGGCGCCGGCACCGCCGGCACCAACAACGACGACATTTTTGGCGAGTTTTGGACATGGTTTCGAGGAATTAGATGGATAGAAGGATTGGAGGGGGGACAGCAGTGCGCGAAAACTCTGAGCAAACAATTGCGCTTCACATAATGCGTCCTTCAGGCATTCTTATACTCATGGTGCAAATTTGTGCCGTGATGGTCGGTCTTCTGGAGAAGTAAGCTCAAAGTAATGTGACAAAATGAATACGTAGTACTATTTCCCGCAACTGCCGGGAAATGCAAACTTGTGACGTT
>JABCKH010000077.1:0-15882 GCA_018851285.1 Lyophyllum semitale | reverse complement strand
CATGTTACAGATGTACTTATCATTGCATTATGCATAGCTTAAGGGCAGGGGTACTAGGGATTGTGACCGCAGGATAACAATCAATCGCTTGCATCTTATCCATTATCGAAGAACTTTCCAGGCACACAATCTCTGACAGTGATTACCGAACCATCGTCCAAGCATCACGACGGTCGTCCACGGTCAGAAGTTGAACTTGGAACTGGGTCAGAACCTGGTCAGAACAGTCCAGGAGTCATAACCATGTCTCTCCAAGGTGCTCGCCATCCTTTGTAAGTCGGTCAGTCACCTTGAATCCTTAAGTTTGATAGACGTACTTTTCTTTTCCCAGTGCCGCCGTATTCCTCCTGCACATTGCCCTGGAAGCTCCGATCGCCTTCCAAGGAGTATGGTCGCCCGCGGCCCTTCCCTTCCTTCAGCTCAACAACACCACCTTAGTTATTGTCAAGGTGTGTCACGTCCTTGCGCTTCAGTCACCGCGCTGTTGACAAACTCAAATTCAGCTGTACTCGACATTGGTTCTTGCGTCGTGTTTGATGTGCTTGTTGTGCTTTTCTCTTCCTGGTGAGGCGACGAAGATGCACGCACAAATTATAACCTAGACCCATGCTCACTTCTCATTTTCACTACCCAGAATTCCTCCCAGGCAAACGGGCGCTCGCCATGGGGCTCTGTATCTACCACACCACGGCGTCAACAATACTCTTCCAGTCCCCACGCTTCATCCCACACTCATTCGGGCCTCTGATGGAGCTGTACGTGGATGTTAAGCGGACTTATCGTTATCGGTTTGCTCACGTCAATCTACAGCTACAAGGTCACGCCGGAGGTCGTGTGGGGCGTTTTCCACGGCTTGGTGGGACTGGGCATGGTGACATGGTGGCAGGCGACGCTCCAATTGACTGCAATGGCTCGTGCAGTTGCGAAGTGATGGTTGTGTATACTGGTGTATGTATAGCATATGTATGATAACCTGCTTGTGCGAAGGGTATACATAAAGACACAGAGACCACCCGCATAGCGACTTCGTGTTGCTGCAAGGTGGAAGTTGCTTCGGATCCATGTGGCCTGTGAGGCCTTCGCACACCGGCTAAAGACTGTCGCCGTAGCTGGAAGTACTTGGCACTCACTATTCGGTAGTTCTTGAGCACACACCTAGTCCATGAAGGCATAAGAATCCGCAGCCGAACGGACTCAATCGAGAGCAGCTCTAGCTGAACCTGTGTATCTAACGGGCCGATGTAGCTTGTCGGTCATGCAGCAGTCCGGACGAAGCGAAGGCGGATGATGAGGTATGATAGAGCTGCCACCATAAGCAGAATCATGGTGATTGTCTTGGAGCCAATGACGGACGTTTCATGCTCGACCTATTTGTACTATGACCATCAATCAAAGGGGTAAGATAGGGAGCGAACGACGTACCACCGATGTGAAGGGGGATAAGATGGGAATAGTGAAGTGGGAAGGAATCGCTCGAGCAGCACTTTGTCGTGTGTAGTGTGTAGCAAGGTAGATGATGAGCGCTACAAGAAGGACGACTAGTCCGAGAAGCAGAGTCTGTAGTATTGGCAATATATATATTAGTTTCGTGCGAGTGAGGTTGGTTACTTGCCACCGATCTTTCCAAACTTGCATGCCTTTCCTTGTGTTGCTCGGTCAGAGCTGAGATCTCGCACTACGAAGGACGGTTCATTCAAGCTAAACGTTGCAGTCGATGTTACACTGACGGCGCGTTTGATCTCTTCTGCTTCCACGAGGTCTTGTAACTGGCGCTGGTGCGCCTCCCTCGCGGATAAGAGCGTCTCAGCAGACATTGCACGAACAGCCCAATATTGTTCGGCAGGTGAAGCTAGAGAGGGGGCTGCAAATTGAGAACGCGTAGGCTGCGGCTTGATACGTGATTCTGATACGGGCCAGAGGGAAACAGTCACGTCCTGCGCAAATTGAAGCGTCCGAGAGACAGACACATTGGACGATAACGAGGATGCTGAACGCTCTGGCGAACCGGGCGGTGCTTTTCTGAGCTTGCTCATTGTGGTTCTGCTTAAGGGACGTTCGTCACGAGATCGTCGGAACTAAAGCGCTCGACATGCTACTGCCTTCAAGTTCGACCACTACTCTCTTCTAAATCGTCGTAGAGAGGCTGGTATCAAATCGAGACTAATTATATGACAGTAATTGTTGTCCTATCCTATTCAAACGTCCTTGGTTGAGTCATGGTCATCATGAAAACTGTGCATAGCCTGAGTGTTCACTGCTCGGCCGATGTTCGATCAGCCGCATGCCTCGTTTCATTCGAGATTCCCCGTGTGAGTACTCTCATAAGCCAAGAAAAACATTATTTAATAACGTCCAGCATTGACTAACTTAGTGCTGTAGATGTCGGACTCGTGTCAAGGTTTACAGCTACAGGTTCCCTGAACCCTCGCTCTGAATGGATTCCAAGTCTGCTATAGAGGCGTTAGATGTGAATTCTTACCCAACCTACATTCTGGAGATGATCACTTGCCAAAAGATGCCTTGTAAAGTCCTCAATTCTCCTCGCTATCCTGGTCTGTACCATCGTCCCTATGCGTAATCACGATTTCGAACATCCTTTCAAGGGTTTCGCGCTCGCTATCGTCTTTCACGGAGCAAATCGCCCCCCAAACTTGTCCATAAGTCGCTTCATGTGCGACTTTGTTCCCTTGCAACTTGACGTGCTTCACCATTTTTGTTATTCCTTGCCAACCTGGGAAACGTATCCGCTTGGCCCAGGCCGCGAAAGGGAGGTCCACCTGTGTTCGGTGTGGGTCGTCGTATTCCTTCCTTAGAGCCGTGACCGTCTGTTCGGCCAGTTGTCGAAGGTAGATTTGGTCTAGATACTTTCGGTCCTAGTGTGGCATCGGATCAGCACTAAATATACGGCCAAGTCGTAAAGGCTTTACAGCTTCTGAATCCTGTTGGACCTTGCGCAAACGCTGCTCGAGCTTCGTTTCCCGCCTGGTGAGAGCTCCCTTGTCAGCCTTCAACGCCTTATTTTCTCTTGAGATTCGTGCTAGGTCGCCCCTCAGGTCGTTTACGTTGTTTAAGTTGTTTTTTAGGTCGACCAGTTCGTTCTTCAAGTTGTCCAACTCCTCCTTCGAGTCGTCCAGTTCACGCCTCAGCTCTGTTTCAAGTCCTGTGAGAGCTTGATTCTGTTTCCGCAACTCTCGGTTTCCGTCCTCGGTCATGGCCAGCTTGCCCTTCAATCCGTTCACCCCGTTCTTTAATGTTTGGAATTAACTTTCGATCTCTAAGGGCTTGCCTGCGTTCTTTCTAGTCTGGTCGCAAGACCAAGTTTCTCCCGTTCCTCGCGCACTAGTCTACCCATCGTTTTTCTAAACTGGACTAATTGGTAGGTTTCTGTTAAGGGCTAAAACAAAAAAGGTTGCGCGTGGAAATCGATGTACCTTGGAAGTAGCTCTGCGGTGATTTAGCGTCTTGTGTCTGTTTCCCCTGCGTATATCGACCGGAAGCGTCCATCTGGAAAGTTCGACTGAGCTTTTCAACAATTCCTTTCGTCTGACTCGAGTTTACTTGATATTCGGCTGACTCTAGACGTCCGGGTAGTAGGAGAGGGAGTCAATGTGAAAGCCCCTATGTTTTTCAGGGACCAGTATAGCATCACAGCTCGGGTCATTACCATCGAATTCCGGCGAACTTTGCGCTCTTATGATAGTGGCCATGCAGAGTGATCCGTCACCACCGAGGAACGCCGAGTTAATTTAAAATTTACATACCATCCACTGCGATGTTTCGCCTTCAATAATCCTGGCAGCTGCAGCCTCATGCAAGAGTGTACGGAATATAACGGCACTCAGGATGATTAAAGTTAGTTGGCATCATGATGAGTTTCAGCATGGCAAGCAAGCACATACTTAACCAGACAGTACAGAACGCAACCCGGCTTGGGCAGACGCAGCGATAATCTCTTTGTTAGGCACACACATTGCTCCCAAATAACGCGTGACTATTCGAGACATCAGCTTCATGACCTCCTTCACTTGGCTAAGCCCTGAAATGTTGCCGAGAGTGCTGTCCTGAACGCGCTTCCAGAGGGTCGTGTCATATCAGTAAAGCGAGCTAATATCCACTCTTCAACTCTGGGAACTGGGTCCAAATCCTGGGTCGCAATGCTCAGAGACAGGCCTGCTAAAGCTCCTCCTGCATATAGCGTGATAAATTCTATACGCAACGAGCCGATTCAGAGGGCGCGCATTTCAATCTTGCGTTTCTTCGCAAGCAATAGTTAAGTTTCTTCTTTCTATAGCAAGGCTCGTTTTCCCTTGTTACTGTTAAGACACTGGGATCGGCTATCTCAGCAGTATCTAGAGTTCGCGACTGGAAATTGCCGTCGCGTGTCGATCACAAGTTTTTAATCAAATGTCACGTGGTGGCGTGTTTCTTTTCAGCAAGGCGGCCACCTGTTGTTGTCTTCCTTGGCAGGCTCGTCTTGTCTTCCACGACGAGTGCATCCGCTGTTCGTTCACATACCGCCGTGTGGTATATCAATTACCGCAAAATCTTAATTGTTTTGCGGGAAGTAATTGGTGAGTTGGGCCTCGATATCTTGTTTTCATTATTTGACCCATATTTCATGGACTCTCAGGTTACTACATTAGCGCCCAACCAGTTTGCGCGCCATATCAAAAATTGCGCGTCCATACGTTACAACGGCCACCTTTATACCACCTTGACTCTCTTCCTTTGCAAAACGGCCAACATTACAACCTCACGTTTACGCCTCGCTGAGGTCACGCGGCATACAATAGCTCTGCAATGGCCTCGAGACTCGTGGGCGAAAATATCCCTACAGCCCCAGATATATCATTGGAATTTGATATTGTGGATCAACATTGCACTGCGGACATATTCTCTTTCGACCACGAGATACCTTCACGCCCGACCAGCCGTTTAGGCTTCAACCGCGTCAGGATGCTTAAATCGCCTTTGACGGAAGAGGAATTTCTGGAAGAGGTGCACCCTGAATCGCTTTTCGAAACGGCAAAACCAGAGCGCCCCCGTCTAGCACCTCGAGGATGGACTAGCCCCGCCGACGTCGACATGGACATCACCAATTTCATATCAGAACGAGACAACGGCTCGCAAACACCTTCTGAGACCGTTATACCCTCCTTGTTTTCTCCAACAGGCTGCCCTAATACGCCGGATGATGCGTGCCTCTCGTCCAGCGATGACGAATTAGATTCCGACTATTCTTCATACGACGAATCCGACGACGAGAGCGGTACCACATCTCTATCACCAACATCCACTACGGACTCAATAACCACCCCATTCTCTCATATACCCGAGGAATCCGATTGGAGCATTCGCCCGAAGTATTCATCCCTCCCTTCGCCACTTTCGCCCCGATATGTCCCTCCCTGCGCCTTTTCATACCGTCACACTCCTCAACGACACTGCTACCGGCACCACGGGCACTCTCGTCACGCGCTCCACCACCTCAAGTGGTTCTGGGCCACTCGTGAAGATAGGTGGATGGAGTATAAAACACGCCTGTGTGAAGTAAAGGCGTACGACGGCCTCTCCATCTTCGGCTCGGTGTCACCCGGGCTCCGCCTTCCGAGCGATTACCTCACTCCGGATACTACAGATACAGACACACCTCGACCCCCGGCATCCCCTCCCATGGCGCATCTTCCACCACTGTCGATCCATCCACGGCGGGGCGATCTCTGTGCCCTGCGTGACCCGTACTGCATGCATATTGACCGCTATTTTGTCGGGATGCCGATGTGGACGATGGCGAAGACGCTGTGGATGTTCGATGTGCACATGGCATCTGGGGATCTCAGGCTGCTTGTAGAGGACGAGGTGGAGGGCGAGGACGATCTGTTTGAGGAGGACCAGAGCGAGGACGAATCTATCGAGACGTCTGGGTCTCATGTCTTCAGCGACGATTCGGATTCTACGCTTGTGGAGAGTGAGAGTGAGCGAGACATTCCGCGATGCGCCGACGGAGCGAGGGAACCGGATCCTTCGGCTTCCGCTCACCCCGAGAAGGACAAGTCAGACTCCGACCTCTCGACCTCGTCCCTTTCATCGTCGACCGCCTTCAAGGCAGACGATTCCTCTCCACCTCGTTCGAGATGGGCTACTAGCTGGTACCGCCGCTGGGAGGTTTTGCTGCAGCTGTGCATCGAGAATAACTCTGATGTTGTAGCTGAGCTTGATGTACCTTCAACGACGTCGCCAGTCAAGTCGCGGCGGTTTTTCATTGTTGACGACTGGAACGACCTCGGGCCGGACGAAGACGACGAGGAAGAGGCGGAGGAGGAAGTGTCCACTCCGAATGTGCTGGTTGTCGTCAATGATGATAGCTCGGAGGGTCGACCCCTGCGTCGCTGTCGGTATTGATGGATTTTATCCTTATTGCTTAAGCTCCCGTGCCTGCCTGTCTGCTGTTCTAGCCATCGGAATTCTATGGATCCACCACCACAACTGGAGCGCACCACCCATATCATCTCCCGCACCATTCTCATTTGCATTTCCTTGTATTATTACCACTTCATCGCCCCATTTCATCTCATTCCAATTCCGTTGCATCCCATTCATCCATCACCACCATGACATCTGCATGCCATTACCACCTTCTATTGTAATGTAATATCCCGACTTGGGTCTCCCCCCACCCGTGCACTAGCACCTATATCCCCAGCTTCGATATCGATTTGTCTTCGCCCTTAGTAATAATTGTAAGGACTGCCCCCTTGTGGTATTTCCTAGTATATATACCATCTCTTACATCCTATTTCGTTACAAAAGCAACCCGCTATTATTTGCGCACCCCCCTCCCCCCATGCACAGCATATCAGATTAAGTACCGGAAAACCTCTCATCAGTCATGGAATCCATTAATATATCCTCGGGAGGTCATAATATTCACATTTTCTCGCGGTTCTCTTTCATTATCAAAAGATTAAGCGAATCCGTCTAGGTTTCAAATGCGGTATGTATGTTATACAGATTAGTACAAGTCTAGTCGAGTGCTCAGACTCGAAGAATAAATAAGCGTTAAATAGATGAAGCCGAAGAGGCCAAAATAGTCGTCCAGTCATGAGGTGCGTTATTGTCCAGTGGGATGAGAAAGTGACGTGAGAGCAATGGAAAGCAAGGGTAGTTCGTGAAAGGCGGGCGCTTCATGAATCGAAGGCGGACACATTATCGTCGGGGCCAGAAGACATCAGGGCCCATAAAGAGCGCGGCATGGAGCTCGTGAACGTAAGAGAGAGAGATGAGGCAGAGCGCGAATGGCCGGCGTAGCCTATCAAAGGATGCAAAGTGAATCTAGCCATCAGTGGCGAAGGATATCTGGACGCCGAATGTTCTATTGTGCAGAGAGCACGAAGGAGATGCTGAGTAGAGGTTAGCGTCTCTATTGGGAGCTGAGGGAAGAGGAAGGCATACCTGGGTGCTTATTAATGCCGAACGATGAAGTAAGGTTCCTGGCGGCCGTCTTTGTGGGTGATAGTGTAAATAACATCGCTGGACCTGCCGCCTGCGGGTTGGATCGTGAGGAGAGCGCCGAGTTCTAGTGAGATTGCTAGCGCGCGCGTGATAACGGAAGGGTCGTTCAAGAGGGATCTCCAGAAGGGGGTCCTTGACACAGCGGGATCGACTTGAACACGAGCAATAGGTTGTCTGTCTGAGAGGTAGCACGCGTTAGAGGAGGGGTGAGAAGTAGGAAATGTAGTAAGGACTCACTGTGTAAGTTGCGGAGATGTGTCGCGTCAGGGCTGGGGAGGTATGCATGCCATGTCAGGTATCGGGTCCTGTCGCAAGCGTTCTTGAATGCGATAACCGCGTGCGTCTGGTGCCGCGAATGGGAACGGTTGTGTTGCGTTAGGTCTTCGCGAAATTCGTACGAATCGTAGGATAGGCGAGAGTAACCATGACCGTCATGAGTGTGATGAAAGGGAAAGCCCACGGGCATATTGGAAAGCTTGCAAGAGTTGAAGCGGTTCCGTAGCTGTGCCTTCAAGTAATCGGTGTTGCCCACTTCGGCGTATCGAGACTTGGATGCCAAGCTGTCCCGGAGAGGGTGATACGAGTAGCATTGGATAGCGGGAATAGAGCTCATTCGAGGCATTTTTCGTCGGGAATTGGACACCGAGGAGGGATCAGCGGATGGTGTGGTACCATTGCATCGAACGCATTAAGTACCGCTGGACACATACCAACAAAAAAGCAGAGGACAAGAGCCAAAGCATCGTCGTTGTGCTCGATGGAAAACGTGGTTGCGACTTGGAGACGGAATATACATAACACACCTTGTCCAAAGAACAAAAACAACGGCTGACTGCGAACAAGGACACAACAAGAAGTCCATAGTAAACAATTGGCTCACGGTAGGCGTCTCTCTATGGACCTTTGTTAATGAGTTTAGCGTTGTAGAACAGTTTCTTCTGCCTCAGTTGACAGGACCATCATAGAAACTGCGTTGAACGATGTTGTTCACAACCACGAAGCGGCAGTGTCACTGCGGTGCCGTGTTGCTGGGGTCATCAAGAATAAACTAGTAGACAACAAAGACTTTCAAACTTCAAAAAATTCCCCAGCACGTCGCTATGTAAGTACTAGTAAAGTCCTTCAGGCGTATACGCTGACAGATATACATTATAGGAAACTATGCATCACCGAAACACCTGAACGTCGGCTTGATGATCTGATAATATACCGTTATGCCACATCCGAGTTGCTTGAACAAGCTAGCACCCGCGTCAGGACGCTTGAAGGATATGGTATACCATGCTGGGTTGAACCCCCTCGTCCTTGACCTCCCACCATAAACGGTGGACGAGGTCGATCACAATCAGCGAGGATAACTCGGATGTTCACGCGTTTCCCAATCGTGCCTTCCGAAGAGGGATACAAAGCGCCGCTCGTTGATCATGAGCAATGTTGTGGATGCCGACGAAGGGGTGCTCCTGTTGACCTTTTCTGGGATCTAGCGGCCACCCCCGGCCATCACAAGGGGAGATGACGTTCCGTCACGACCAGGGAATGAAGGTTATTTAAATTTTAGATGACGAACGTTTAAATCACGTATAGCGATCGATGCAACGGGCTCATCCCGCTGAAGCCCGTAGCTTGCACGGGCCGTCAGGTATTTAAAAAAGTTTAAGCAGCAATATTGTAGTGGCCGACAATGCTGTCCTCATCGTGGCTTTGGCCTATCTCACCTCCCTAGCTGCAGCCGCACCTGAGGTCAAACTCGGAGCCACAATTCTTATAGGACGGGATGTGACGCTATTGAAACAGGATTTCTTTGGTGGTGAGTAAGATTTTGTTAACGATGCTACCGCTGTCGGTTCAAGCTTTACAACCCAGGCATACCTTTCGCCGAGCCGCCTCCGGGCCAATCACGCCTCAAGTCACCCGTTCTTAAAACACGCTTATCAGGAGCAACTTTCGACGCAACTAACTTTGGGCCCGCATATTTGCAACCAGTTCGTCGTCTGTTCCAATCATAAAGCCATACGGTTCATCATCTGTTATGTAGTTCATCAGCGGGGCGGCCATATCTGAAGACTGCTTGACACTCAATATCTTACGGCCCTCGGGGACCCCGGCCAATGCATCCCTACCCGTAGTGAGTTACAGCCATTCCGACGTTTCCGCCACGTAGCTTATACATTTTCTATTAAACAGCTATTTTGGACGTGAGCACTGGTTACCTGTACCTTTCACAACCCCTAAACGACACTGGTCAGCTACGGCGGTGGCTTCTACTATGGCGCGTCAAGTCTCTACAATGGCAGCGCGATTATAGCCCATAGTGTTGTACGCGTAAGCAAGTCTACGAGATTCGAAGAAACGCGAAGCTTACCCAAGTCTGCAGGGGACACCGTTGATTTACGTCAATTTCAACTATCGCCTTGGACCACTGGGCTTTCCGCAAGGTCAAGAAGGTGAAGGATCCTTTTATTGATGTGTAAAGCTAGGAAAGTGATAGACATTCATAGCTGACAAGCGCAAGGCACCTAACCTGGCTATGAAGGATCAACTAGCAGCCCTTGAATGGGTACACCAAAACATCGGTCTATTTGGCGGTGACAGCAAAAAGGTGAAGCTACATTCTTTCTCTTCAGAGGACGCCAGGTGCTAAATCTATATATGCTAGGTCACTGCGTTTGGACAAAGTGCCGGCGCAATCATGACTTCAATCCTGTTCTTCAACTCTCCCCTTCCCAGGCTTGCCCGTGGAGTAGTACGCACACAACCTTCTCGCTAACACCACCCAACCCTCACCGCTTGGTCTGCAGATCCTCGAATCTGGATCACCTGCCTCGTCACTGACATTTAAAGCCGGGCATCGAGAAATCGATTGGCAGAATTTTGTCGGCGGTGTCCTACAGTGCGCATCCAAGGCGACCAGCGGCCGCACCTTTGACTGCCTCAAAACTGCCAACTCTTCAGGTATTTTGAAAGGGCTTCTCAACTCACTGGACAAGTTTCCCGAGCCGTACCCCTTCTCTCCCACTATCGATGGACTAGACGGCTTGTACCCCGATATCACCTCGAAGCTCTTCGCGCGCGGCCGCTTCGCTCGCATCCCATCGATTTCTGGGACTAATCTCGATGAAGGCACACGACTTCTCTAAGTTTGTAGCTCCATCCTCATGTCAAATCATAAGGGACGATATTCACACCCCGTACCATCAACTCAGAGGCCCAAGTCCGCAACGCCATTATCGCGAATTTCTCCCCGCCCATCGTCTCCACCCAGGCTCTGTCATATACAGCTGATATGTTCGCTCTACCCTGACGTCACCGCTCTCGGCTCCCCATTTGGTACTGGAGACGAAACATTTGGGCTCAGCAGCGTTTATGAACAGGCCGCTGCGATTCGTTGAGTTCCTTCTCGAAAAAAAAAGATGACATTGACTGTTTCACTGTAGAGGGTGACCTGAGCTTCCAAGCGCAGCGCCGAAGCTGGAGCCAGACGTTCAGCAAAGCAGGTGTCAAGACGTTTGGGACCTCTTCACAGAGCCTCAACCTTCCAACGCTGCCAACGGACTCGGAGGTCAGTAGTGCTCGACACCGTACTGTTCTTGCACGAAAGGCTCGTACTTACATGCGCTCGAAGTCGCTCATGCCTCGGAGGTGCCCTTAGTGTACGGCTTTGGTCAAACTCCATCCTCCATTACGCTCAGCAACGTCATGATTGAATATTGGCTCTCTTCAATCACTACGAGCCTTGACCCCAATGAAGGTTGTGGCCTTGAACGTATGTCTCCTTGTTCGATGACCAATTGACCTTTCGAGACCGATTTTGGATCGCGTCTGCGTAGGTCCCCATTAGGATCAGTATGTCCCTGATCGCCAGGTGTTGATGCAGCTGAACGGAGCGAACTTGACGCTCATCCCGGACGACTATCGGAAGGAGCAGATCGACTTTATCAATTCGAGAGCTGTGGTTTTCCATCATAGGCGCGGCCGTTTAGGGCCGTATTAGCGCTGACTATTCCTGTATTATTTCTGTTCTGCCATGTTTTGTTCTGGAGTACAATGTCAACCGTTCATGTCGCTGTGGACCATTGAACGTGGTAGCTTATTGTTTTTTTTGCCTTCTCCATACCCATACATATCGTAGATTACGAAATAATCCGGGCGTCCTCGTCGTCCATTTACTTTTGTGATTATATCGACCTGCTTCGTGACAGTAGCATGTATTTTCCGCTTAACTTAACGACGACGACCTCGTATCATCCAGACCCGGCAGCAACGCAGCTCTGCCACTGCTCGACGGGCTCAGACTCATCATCCCGGTGCTGGCACGGTCGCATATCCTCACCCCCTCCATGACGTCCGAATCTGCAAGAATTGGTTGCCGAGAGGGAACTTGCTCCTGTTGCAAACTTATGACGCAATTGGCCAAAAGGGGAAGACCCTGAAATCGTTCTGGAGCGTTCCAACACCTTGCCAACACCGGTTTGAAAAAGTAGAGGCTAGTTAGACGTTGCGCAGCCAATCAATCTCCAGCAACTCCAATGCACTAGGACGCGCGGATGGATCGATGGTCAAGCACTTCCGGATGAAGGCTGCAGCCGGAGCAATGTCGTCCAAGTCAACGAGCTTGTAGTCGGCCATATATGCTTCGATAGAACGGGGGGATAGATCCTTCACTCGAAGAAGCTTCCCTATAAAAATGAATTGAGTTGTTGTTCCCCCACGAAGGTGATATGAATATTCCTTACCTTGTTCATCGAAATACTCGTTGCAAGCTGGATGAAAACCCGCCAAGCATCTTAACCATACACTGGAGGTGTGAATCGGTCGCCGTAATAGTGGGTACCTCATGTGGCTGAAAGAAGATTGCGCCTGTGAGATGCTCGAAAATCTCCGAATGTGCAGTGTTGGTCAGCTGCTCGTGACAAATTTAAAAGACTTACAAGACATCCGACGGACCATATATCAATGGGTGTTGACCATGGATGGCCGAGAATGATCTCTGGGGCACGCAGAAGCACAGGCTGACACAACTCTCCAAGCTCGATCTTGTCTAACGGGACAGCTTTACAGGTGAATGTGTTGTGAGAATATGGATGCCAAAAGCGCTCTACATACGTACCTTCACCGTAGTCTGCCAATTTAACAAGAAGATTGTCTAAGCTAGGGTCGAGACCGAAGTCGGGCAAGGGTTGCGATTTGACTGTAATGATAGGGTTCGGAGAGAGTTTAGGCTGTATACGTGGTTCATAAGTAGCGGAAGGGTTGTCTTCGATATAGCGTGCAATGTCTTCATCGGATGCCTGGATAGAGACCAAGATATTTTGTGGTTTTACATCTATGTCGATGAGTCAACATTTCGCAAGCGGGAACGAATACAAGTGATACACGAACCTGTATGAACTAAGCCGCAGTCACGATGAAGGTAATCAAGAGCCAGCAAAACCTGCTTAACGATCCGCTTTGTCTGAAGCACTGAAAACGCCCCGCTTGGTTGCCGTCGTTGAAGAGACATTAGATCTGAACCAAGGACTTGCGTTGCGAGAGAGAGGTGAGGGCCATGATAGCTTATCGAAGTAAAGCAGTGAAAGAGGAGAAGACAGTGCTGATATCCAGGATGCTTTCAATTTGCGTCGTTGACCTTCTTCATGGCAGTAACTTCCCAATAGTGGTCATTGATGATACCAGCCGTCATATTGACTGTTAAGACTTTGATTGCGATGAATCCTTTCGAGATTTTCTTTTCACTATCAAAGTTCGAATTTGAGTAAGCTCTAAATACGACAGGCTGAAACCACTCACGAGAGATCCTTCGCCAGCCAAACACTGGAATGAACACCACGGCCTAGCTTTCGAAAGATTGATACGTAGCACCAACGATGTCATCTGATTCAAGTTGTTGTCCCAGCATGAGAGGATTGAAGCCAAAGGGGCCCAGCTCAGGTAGCACGTGTGGTTCTTCCTCGCATCGGAAAACGTTGTCCGTTTTGCCTTGGTTAGTGCCCTCGTTGGTAACGTCTCTCAGCGACTGCTTGGATATAGTGACTTTCGTAGCCATAACTGCTCGTTCGTCATAGGAAGAAACGGCTTGATGCACTCCTCTTTGTCGCTGCCATATCGATGACATCATCGTTTACATGTGATGTGTGTTGTGTCACCGAGTTTTGTCACCTGGCGCTCAAGCTCATCCGCGCGCAGCGTTTCCGGTGCGCTCAAGCCGCGCACCATTCAGTGGTTCGTGACGAGCATGCGCGCGAGGTGTTTGCACTCTGTGGGTGGAGTCAGTGGGAGTTTCTTTAGTTTGGGAGGGGACATACCAACATAGAGCCAGACGGACGGGTGTGTTTGGTCCTGGCACGAGGGTGGTGTTCTGGTTGTCAAAGGGTACTTCGCCGCAGACGAGGACACAGAGGTCGATCGAGGTCGATGTAGACTTTTGTGTTGAGGAGCGGTGGACGGGGTCGAAGAGGCTGGAGCGGCCGAAGTTGATATTTTTCATGTTGCCGGTCTGGGAGATGAGAATCTTTTCAATCTTCGAGTTCTAGGGAGACATGAGTGACAAGTGGTAACTGACCGCGGTGGACCACATTTTTGCGGTGGCAGTACTCGAGAGTGCTGCCAATCTTGTGGGTGGTGCGTTCGCAGAGGCGGTCGTAGGCGATGATGTGGTCAAGCACCCGACCACCGTTGACGTACTCGAGGTGCTGGTGTACGATCATCTCGCGCGTGCCGTATATGTACTGGTGGGTACCCGGTAGGAGCATCGGCAGCGCTGCCACGCGAAGCGTGCGGATGTCCTTCGAGGCATCATTGGATGCTGTGGTGGTGCTGAATCTTGACGGCGAGCTGCAGGGTGATTCAATAACAACACAACGACCTTTTGGCCTGTGACGTTGTGAGTGGCGAGCCTAGGTTGCCGGCGGCGAGGGTCTTGCTAAGCGTGTATTTGCCGAAAATCCTGGGGCGGCTAGACATCTCCTCGCTGGGGTCGTCCTGGGTCGTCTCGCACGAACGGTCCCTGTTGCCGGCAACAATATGGAGAGGAGACGTTGACGATGACATTCTGCCAAATATGCACCAACTTTGTCAGAAGCCTTACATTCCCTCAGCCTGCAGCCAATCCTACGATCGGGTGTCCCTACGAAGAGCCTGCATAATATACTTCGTGTATATGCCAGTGGATCCACGCTATCGCAAGGGTAAGGATCTTGCGCACCAGGAGGCACCGGATGGTCTCTCAGGGGGATGACATTCTCTCGTGATCGGGAATTGACCGGCAATAATGCATGTTCCTAGAATCTAATGTACCTCGACGGCGACGGGATCATCACGCGGCAGCCCAGCTTGCAGGAGCGTATAAGATCCTCAGAAAACCTAAACAGGGGCGTAATTTGGGCGTAATCAGGCGACAATGCTGTCTTCATCGTTTCTACCACTGGCAGTGGTGTTGGCCTATCTCACCTCCTTCGCTGCAGCTGCACCTGAGGTCAAACTTGGAGCCACAACTCTGATAGGACGAGATGTAACGCTGTTGAAGCTCGATTTCTTTGGTGGTGAGTGCATAATATTTCAAATGATGCTACCGCTTCGAAGGTTCAAGCCATCTTTATACCTCAGGTATACCTTTCGCCGAGCCGCCTCTGGGCCAATTACGCCTCAAGCCACCCGTTCTCAAAACACGCCTATCGGGAGCAACTTTCAACGCAACTAACTTTGGATCGGCATGTTTGCAACCCGTTCGTCGTTTTATTGATCATAAAGCCTTTCGGTTCACCATCGGTTACGTAGGGCGTCTCCCCCACGGCCATGTCTGAAGACTGCTTAACCATCAATGTCTTACGGCCCTCGGGGACCCCAGCCAATGCATCCTTACCCGTAGTGAGTTATAATTATTCCGACATCTCTGCCACGTAGCTTATACGTTCCTGTTAATAAGCTATTTTGGACGTGAGCACCCCTCCAGTTACCTGTACCTTTCATGGTTTCTGAACGACTGTGCTGGTCAGCTATGGCGGTGGCTTCCTCGTTGGCGCGTCAAGCATCTACAACGGCAGCGCGATTGTCGCCCATAGTGTTGCACGCGTAAGCAAGTCTTAAGAGATTCAGAGAAACGCGAAGCTTACCCAAGTCTTCAGGGGACACCTTTGATTTACGTTAGTTTCAACTATCGCCTTGGACCACTGGGCTTTCCGCAAGGTCAAGAAGGTGAAGGATCGCCCTTTATACTTGTGTAAAGCGGGGAGACTGAGAAACATCTATAGCTGACAAGCGCAAAGCACTTAACCTGGCTATGAAGGATCAATTAGCTGCCCTTGAATGGGTACACCAAAACATCGGTCTATTTGGTGGTGACAGCAAAAAGGTGAAGCTAACATTATTTCCCTT